>CAIGRF010204023.1:19483-37616 GCA_903798235.1 Fraxinus ornus | reverse complement strand
ACTTGGTAGTCTTCTGTGCAGTGGTGACTTGGCATTTGGATTTGAAGTAGAAAGATTGAGGAAGGAAAATGCTAAAAGGGTCAAGGTTTTCTTGTAACTAAGTCCACTCCTGATATTGAATCTTGGGTTCGATATGTAAATTTTTTGCAAAATATTGTAATTGAATGTCATGAAGCTAACAATGGGAACTTGATGGACATTGGGCAATATAAGGCAAGTAAATGTTATATTTTTGTTCTAAGGTGATAGAGGCCCTTTCCTGGGTGCTCTTTTTGTATAATTAATCAGTCAATAATTCCATGTAATATATATGCTTTATATTTATTCAGATTTGACAGGCTTCTGCCAACAATTTTGTGTGCATCACTGTGAATTTGAATCTTTGATGCTTCACTCTATGCTTTTCATATCTGTTTGTCTAGATATGTACTATTGTTTGATTGTTGTTAGTGCTCTGTTTATGCAGGCTTTCACTTGCTGTTTTAAAGGATCCAGAGGTAGCACTGAGAGCATCAATTTTATTTTGCTTCAATCCAGCTTCCATATTCTACTCGTCAATGTATTTTTTTCATACCCTTTTTATTGTAGCATAATGAAAAAGTCTCAGACTAACTATAGCTTGTGTTTGTTATTTGTAGATACTCTGAGAGTTTGTATGCTTTGTTATCAATAGGAGGATTGTATTATTTCATGCATGGCGCCGACAATTATGCTACATTCTTGCTTGCTCTATCTGGTTCTGCAAGGTCAAATGGGGTGCTTAGTGTTGGCTACATTTGCTTTCGGGCTATGCAGCAGGCCTATGACGCTTATTTTATTAGAAAACGTGCTTTTGTAAGTTCATCCCATGGTGTATTATTCAATTCCTGCACTTCTTTTACTGCAGAACTCCGCAAGTCAAAACCAGCAGATTTTATGATCTGTGTTTTCCAGTAGTTTTCCTGTCATTCCACACCTGCAAATATGAATATAGAGCTCTTTTACAAAATGCAAACATTTCATTTGGCCCTCAATCTTATATAGCACATATTAATTAGTCTTTCTGGGGAAGCCGGTTCTGCTGTATACTTTTCTCGTATGGTTTCAACTCGCAGATCAGGGAAAAATAGCCATCCAACTTATTATTTTTTCTATGGGTGCATGTCATGGGTGGCTTGGACTGGCTTATGGAACATTCTAACACATTGCTGAAAATTGGTTGTTTTGCTGTGTGGCTGTGGGAAATAAGTTCATTGAGCACTAATATCATGCCATCACATGTACGTGCATATAGGTACCTTTGTGCATGTGTGTATTTTAAAATTCTTTATTTATTATTATTATTATTATTTTAAGGAAGATGTTTTCAGGTTCCACCGAGAAAGGTTGATGGGAGTTAGGATGTCCCAACTGTATATAAAATCAAACTCACAAGAACAAATGGAAGGGGGGGCAAAAACCTAACCCCCCCAAAAGCAGCGCAATGCTGATGCAATATATGAAATATTGAGATAAATAAAGTAGAACTACTTCCTATACAATGAAAACAAGTGGAATGAAAACTAATGTTCTCTAATACTAGGAAGGTCATATCGGTCAATCTGGGCAAGGACACAGAGTGGTCGTGGTAGATATAGCGGTCCATACTCCTGATAATGATGTTGGTCCAATTAATCAACTACTTGATTCATATGGGAAACACTATCATGATCAAATGAGAAAATGTGTCTGATCTGTCTAAGAGGGACCTAAATCGACCTTGATCCTCCACACTTAATGATACAGTGAATGGCCATGAACAAATCAATTTTCACCCATATGTCAGATAATTGAAGTTGCTGAGCGAGTAAAATCCCATCCAAAATAGCTCGTAGCTCAGCCTCCAGAGTAAGACATGCTCCATATGATGATGAAAAAGCCCTAATACAATTTTCATCGTGGTTGTGAATAATGCAACTACCACTAGCAAAACCATCATTGACACATCTATCGATATTAATCTTGTAAAATCCCATTGGTGGAGTGTGCTAATGAACCAATATAGGGGATGAGGAAGGGTCAAATAAATACCAAAAAGTGGGGTGATAGTCAAGTTCCCACGCCAATCAACAGGCCGTAAGAGTCGACCATGTGAAGAAGTGAAATCATGCTGTATACTCTCCAAATGATCCACCGAGGCTCCATCCGTGCCTCTTTATGCTTAGCATTATTTCTCTTAGTCCATAAGTACCAAAATATCAACAGTGGAATGATAATGCGAATGTGTTTCTTCCGAACATGCTGACCTGAATATCTCCATCTCTGGAACTGATGTTTAACTCCCTCTCTGTGTATTTTTAAATTCACCTAAAAAGTGTGTAATATTTTTTATTTTTTGTGCGTGTTTGGTTATGGAAAAGTCTCGCATATCTGGTGAACAAGAATCAACCCTAGTAGCAAGAACAATATTCTGTTTATATTTTGCAGAGTTGTGTCCTAAAAATTTCATGGTGCACTAATATGTCGATTTCTGTTTTTCGCTAATCTTTTTCACCTTACAGTCAGCACTGCAGGTTATTCTTGCTGGAGCTTTACGTAGTCTGTGCATCATTTTCCTTTTTGTCTCCTTTCAAGCATATGGATACTTAAATATCTGCATGGGACTCTCTCCAGATGAAATGAGGCCTTGGTGCAAGAAAAGACTTCCTTTACTGTACAGTTATATTCAAAGTCACTATTGGTATGTATATTGTTTTTCTTTCCTAAATTTCTCTGTTATTCCTTCATTTCACTAAAAGTGTCTGGTCAGAGATATCCAAATATACTTTATAAAAATAAACCTTATGCTGTTTTGGATCGGTATAATGTTGCATACTAGGAGCTCCAGCATTAATTAACTTCGAGAAATATATGATAAATTTTTTGTATGCAGATTTTTTTTTTTTTTTTTTTTGAGTGAAAAGAATGTCTCCCTTTTGGAGTTACTTGGAAAAAAATTGCTTCCCTATGATCGAAAATTGTTATGCAAGTGTTCAGGGGCTGGATTAGTTCACAACCATCACCTCTGTTAATGTCAGTAAGGAAATAGCATCAGCTCTTATGTCACCCGTTATAGTATTTGTGACTGCATATCTTGCTCTTGATTTGTTCTTCAACTCATGAAAACTACATGAGATTTTGAAGGAGGGTTTCGATATAGATAGGTTGTGTTAATGATAGTATAATACTCACTTTTTTATTGGCTTACATCCTGTAGGAAGATCATAAGTTCATATAAATTCATCTTAAAAAGCTTGCTTATCGACCTGGTTTGTATGCATACTTGTGCTGTTTCTTTGTTGTATAATTTCCATTCACGATTGCCTCAAAATGGAGGAGAGCTATAGTTGAATTGATCTATTTCCTTCCATGTGAGCTGCATTATCAAAATGATCAGGTACATGATGCTGTTGCTGTTTATGCCTAATGTTGATTATTCTTGTATGTCAGGGGAGTGGGCTTCCTTGGATATTTCCAAGTGAAACAGTTGCCTAATTTTCTTCTTGCATCCCCAATACTGTCTCTTGCACTTTGCTCAATCATATACTATGTGAAGCTGTGGCCTGAAGTTTTTCTCTCGCTTGGTTTTAGAACTGCTTCTGTGGATAAAGAATCATTTGGTTCTGCCAGTTTTCTGGTGAAAGATACAGGACCGACAACATCTGGTTTGTCAGAGAAAGAAACTTCTAACTTATGGCAAGGTATGAAGTTTATATAAGAATCGGCTTGCAAGTTACGGAATGTTATTGTGAATGTACTTTATCATGTACATTGTATATGTCTATGATCAAAGACTAGTTTCACCTTTAGGCATTGGTTAGGCTGGCAAATAAACCTCTGGTACAATTAGATATCGTATTTCAATTGAGTATCAACTGTATAATTTGTCATTTTTGAATTTCAAGGTATTAGAATTGGGATTATAAAATTGAAGTGGTCATGTTTGCTAGACCACATCCCAGATTTCAATACATTGGGAAACTGTATATTCAGGAGTCCGAAGATTATAAGATGGACCATTATTTTAGTTTAAATCATATTCCAACAGGAACTTGACGTTACCCTTAGCACCATGCCGGCAATGTGAGCATGTCATATTTTCCATCTTCAGAACTTGGCTTTTGCTACCCTCAATATTAACCCTTCTAAGTTTTTCGGGTTCCTGTTCTGCAGTGGTATTGATAAATGCCTCAGATAGCAGAGTGTTTGGCTCTTTTGATTATATTCTGCAGTGCATGTGCAAGTGTATGGTTCTCTTCCAGTGCATGTTAGGCTCAAAAAATGAATTATAGGTATGTTTTAAATTAAATAAATTTCAACGAGTCAAAAGTTGAAAATGCAAGTTATTTATTGTAACTCCTAATTGACTGTTAAAAATAACTAAATAAGAAAAAATCAACCTGTCATAACTAGCTATGTCAACGAGCGGAGCCAAAAAAAAAAAGCATGGGCTCAGCTCGAGCTTTTTTTGGCCGGGCTTTTTGGGTTTTTTTTTTTTTAAATATAATATAATTGCTGCCTCAGGCAGCTATTTTTAAAAATTATCAATTTTAAATTTTTTTTTTTTTTTTTTTTTAATTGTGGGCAGGCTCGTCCAGGCCACGGGCCGGGCTCGAGCAGACGCCCCAAAATGGGGCTCGGCCCGGTCTACCCGAGCCGCCGAGCTTTTTTGTCATCCCTACTCATAACGCATTTGGAAACGACAATTTACTTTAATTAGTTTCACTTCTAATCTTAGCCTAACATGCTCCTAGAACTTTGAACGAGCTGAGCTGGATTTCTTAAACCTTTAGTTTATGTAATCAAGTACCAGTGATTCAGGATTGATGAGCATATAGTGTGCCATGTTCTACTTGCATTTCATGAGAAATGTTCGATGGATTTGATCAAAAATGAATTTTATTTTCTTTCCATAAACACATAAGATTTAGACTTTGGGTATCACTTGAATATTTGTCTACGGCAGATGATTCTACTCTCAGGCAGAGGAAACAAGCTATCAAAGGAGAGAAATCTGTTGCACTGCAGTCAAAAAGTGAAGCAGTTGATAGGCTACAATGTGTGCCTGTTGCTATTCTTCCATTTGTTCTACACTTGAGCTTCATGGTTGCAACAGCATTTTTTGCCATGCATGTGCAGGTTAGGCTCATTCTTCTTTTACCAAGAACTAATTGTAAATTTGTTTCTTATTGAGCACCTCATGTCGTCAACATTTTTCCCTATCCAATATTGTATTTTTTCTGTTAGAAGACATGGATTTCACCATTTTTATTAAACCGGTTTTCTCGTTCTAAAACTTCACCTTTTTTTTTTTTCCCATTTTTCTACGCCATACTGTCTCAGTGTGTAATAACGTGCTTGACAGGTCTCAACACGGTTTTTATCTGCTAGTCCTTCTTTGTTCTGGTTCGCTTCCCATATCGTTGGATCTTCTGGTAGTGGCAAGATATGGGGCCATTTCATATGGGCATATTGTGCAGCTTACATCTTCCTAGGCAGCTTGCTGTTCTCAAACTTCTACCCTTTCACTTAAAGCACTTGACAGGAATCTCTTCTTCTCAAGTCGAGAGCTTGTCGTTGGTTTATATCTACTTCATCCATTCTTTCTTTTCCTTGGACCATAAAACATGCCACTTTCGAAGTGTCGAGGACTGATCGCCCTGGAGCATTGGGTTGCACTAGACAAAAGGAGTTCAAATTTTATTTTATTAGTGTCTACTCTTGTCTGATATTGCATAGGCAGGAAAGCACATAGCTTTGATGGGTACAAGTGAGACATAAATGACTACAAAAGAACCTTGATTCTTAGTGTTCCATACAGATGTAATGCATAGCTAAAAGGTTCAATACAATTAAATATTGTGTAATAACATGTACAACAGTACAAGTTTGATATATGTTTTCTTCTTCTACTATGTTTTCTTGAAGTTGTGAATAAAAGATTAAAAAAAAAAACGTATGGACATGAAATTTGATATCACTTTTTAATCATTTGCAATAAATGTATAATATTTTAAAATTAATTTTCAACTCTACATTTTCATAACGTTTATCAATTTTTCAAACACACATTCAATTAATTTTTATCAAAATTCATTAAACATCTAATTTTATGCAAAATTAAAGAGGCTAATGTACATGTATAGTACTTATTGAAAAAATCGCAAAACTAATAACATTTTGCATTAATGAGACGATGACTAGGTTTTCCTGACTAAAAATGTAAGGGTCCGTTTGTTTTAAATTTCATGAAAAATGTGATATTTGAGAAATTCATTTTTACTTTGACTCTTCGATACGAAAGTGGAAATGAAGTTCAAATTTCAAGGTACAATTACTTTAAGCTCATTTTTTGTCAATTTCATGAAAAATGCATTCTTATGACATACTTGAATTTTTATTTTTCAACTTACATTTGGAATGACTCCACTTTTATCGATTAAGTGCGTCGGTTTAAAAAAACCAAACTAAATTTTCCCTAAAAGTGGGCAAAACCTCCTCTTCCATTGGATAGCCCTGCTTAATGGGATTGTACCTTTCTTGTTCCACAGTACCCAAAAGGAAACCCTTCTCGCAGTAGACAGTAGTAGTCCATCCTCCGTCTTAAATTTTCACGATCCCTTCTCTCATCTTTTCAGTCCTGCGTTATCTATATGTATACGAATTTTAGATACATATATACGCATACACAGGCCTCAACTCATCTCCTTCAGGTACTCTTTGTGTGGAAAAGTTGATTTTTTTTCTTTTTTCTTTTTTTGTTGTTGAATTTGGAAATTGGAAACCCAAGGAATTTTTGGGCTGATGGCGACATAGAGTATTTGGAGTCTTAAGCATTCTGCTTTAAATGTAACTTTTGGCAGGGAAAGGAAAATAGCACTTTTTGATATGATAAAATAACTTTTTTTTTATATGATATACATATCAATGAACTTTAAAAAATTGTTATACTTAAGCTCTTAATTCTTTCAAATTTTTAGGGCTAATTTGCATTTCAGTACATACTTCATGTGTTTTTACAATCTAAAGACTTCTTAGATATACTCAATGAGCACTTTGTCTTGAATGTTCATATTATTGCGGCTGAATCAAAGATTTCAACGCAATATAATACACCATTAATGCTTTAATATATTTTACCGCAGTGTCAAAACATTTATGTGATCTGAAATTAAGAATAAATAGGTATTTTCTGTTTCGAAGTTTTTGATCCTTCATTTGCATCTTTTTCTATTTTGATATTCCTAAGTATGTAATGCTTAGTAAGGTTAATTGTCAGTTCCAGTAATCTTTTACAAAATTGAAGTGACCATCAGGGCTTGCTTGGAGGTCATGATGGGCTCAGAGGTTGAGCAGGCTACTGGCCATATTCAGACTACTGTAACAACTCCATCTGCAGCATCAACAAGCGGCCCAAAGGTTTCTATGTTTTCAAGAAAATCTGGATTTGTTATACCAAAAAATAAGTTGTCAGGTTCGTTGGTTCCTGTGTTCCGAGGTGGTAAAAAGGGGGATAGTGATACAGTAAATTCAGAAGGCACTAAACCTGTTCAAAGAAAAACCAAATGGGGTCCTGATCTATCCATGGATACTTCTGTTAGGAAAGGAAGAGCATTGGCGTATCAGGTACTTGGACTTTAATATCATTATTCTTCATCTTTAATCAATTTCTGTCTAAGATTCCCTCACCTCCAAATTTCAACTGCAACTCAAGATATGTATTGTTATATTACTTTAACTTGGTTATGTTGGTTTGAGGATTCACTTATCTAGTAGGAGTAAAAATATGTTGAATGCACTTATACCCAATATGTGGAATAATTTATTGCTTGGTACAATTAAAGAATTTCCCTTATGTGTTGAGTGCAAAAATGTTAGGCGTCTTCTATTTAATGGTTTGCATCAAATTCGTATGTAAGGGGCCAAATAAGTGATGATATTGCTGCCTTTGTGGTATTACAAATTTTGGGCAGACTCGGGTTGTTCAAATAACACAACAGCTGAGTTTGGAAACTGAGGACTCATTATTGGCGTCACAATTTCTGGATAAGAAGTCTTCAACTCATCAGCTCAATAATGAGGTGAGTTGACTTTAAGATACTTCTACTTTGGTCCTGAAACTGTCTTTAACATTCAAAGAACTTACTCCATGATATGTGATTTAGAAATCAGAGTTATTGGAACTTGAAAGGCGTGAAGCTATTGGTATGTACATTACTGATTGCTCAGATTTTTGTGCTCTCTTTCCTTTATGGTTTTGTGGTGCACTTTATTTTTGTTTGTTTGTCAATTTTCAGGTGAGATACTAAAGTTAAATCCGAGCTTTAAGGCTCCTTCAGATTACAAACCTCTGCCGAAAGAGGCAAATGTTCCGATTCCTGTGAGTGAACATATTTACTAGCATTTAATCATTTTCCCTTTGCTTTCTTTTTCTGATATTATAATTATAATAAAGTATGCAATAGTTGTTAAGGTTTTTTCACACCCTTGACAATATTCTGTGGTGTTTACAGAAAATCATGTTTTTTTACAGTAATAACTAATAATCATCTGAATGAAACTCTGGAACTCTCCTTGTGAGTATTTCAATGGAACTTCATAATTGCCATCTTGTCACTGTTTATCCTGTGTTTTGTACAAGTTAAGATGATGGCTAACTAAAGAAACACTGAAGTGTATGTAATATATGTCAAATGGAGACAATATACCTGAAGTAGAAATGATGACACTGTATCTCATGTGAAGTTGATTTAAGGACAAGAGGAAGGGCAAAAGAATGGCTTGATGTTTTAGAAAGGGTATTATGGTTTGGAGTTCAGCTAATAATACTTTCGTGTCCTCATTGCAGAGATAACAAAACATTTAAAACATCTTGTTATGTAATAGATTTTTCATGCCTTTTTATTAGCTCCTATTCTCACTTCAAAATGTTTATCAAACAATTGGAGACTTGGAGTCGTATCATCTTTATTTCATTAGCATCGACAAGCTTGAAATTTGTGTGCGAGTATTAGCCTCATTTTGCAAATTTATAAATGGTTTATAAAGAGGAATAATAGTGGGTCCCACAAAATGCGTGGATAATAATGAGTAGTGCTTTTGAATGTGTAGTTGATATTAATATTTGACTTTGACTAAATTTATAGACCATTTATAAATCTTTACCCAAACTGAGGCTTAGTCATCTCAAGAGCCTCTATGATTCCATCTTTTCAGATTAAAGAGTATCCTGGCTACAATTTTATCAGCTTAGTGTTTGGTTCTGCAAGTGATACTCAAAAGCGACTGGAAAAGGTACATGTCCTTCAGTACTATGGATTTCAATTCTTGAATTCATAAATACTCAGTAATCAGTACATGCAGTAATATGAACCTAAAAATCAGGAAACAGGAGCCAAGATACGAGTACATGGCACAAGAGATGATACGATAGGGAAGGTAATGCAGCATCTGCTGTTATGTTTGTTCAGGCAGTTCAAATGCTATTTCCGTATGTAGCATCATATTCAAGCTGATTTAATTTTCTTATCACGTCAATTTCAGGTTGAAGTTACTTCTAGTGATGGGAAGGAAACACACGGTGCTTATGAGGAGTTGTATATTCATGTATCAGCTGACACATATGAGAAAGTTGATGCTGCAGTGTCTTTGATCGAGCTATTAGTCAACCCAGTTTCAGTATGTTCGAATTCTATAAACACCAAAATATATATGTTTATGCTTGTTCAATTCTAGCTCTTTGCTTTGCATTTTTCTGCTAATTAATTCAACTAGTTTTGCTTCATTTTAGATGAATCTGGCTCCTGTTTCAGAAACATTGACAACAGCTTCTAGTGATAATAAATCTGATCCTTTGACTGAAGGCACACCTAGCTCCTACATGCCACCTGCAATAATGAACCAGGGAGTGGTAGGATCTGTACCTGCTCCCATGCAAGGTCACTTTCCGCAATATCCACAGCCATGGTTTCCTGCAGGTCCACCTCAGATTCCAATACATCCACGGTCTACACTAGTTTCTTCTGCACCTTTACAAAATAACATAGCCCAAATATCTTCACCTTTCAATCCCTCGAATATGCCTTCACTGTTTGGTCCTCGACCAGTTTTGGCATCAAGTTTTGGTCGAGTCCCTCAAAATCTTTCTCTCGTTCCTTCCAGACCACAAATACCCCATGTTTTACAGCCACCATACACACATCAGGCACACCCTTCTGGTCAAATTGGCATTCCAAGAAATCCTCCCATGTCAAGTTTACAGTTAACTGCTCTACCTACACCAACAGGGGCTCACCAAATGGTGAGACCAGTCATGAGCAGTTCAGCATCTCAAGGTGAAAACATGTTGCCAATTGCTCCATCAACTGTTCCCTTTCAAAGACAGCATGTGGCTTCACATCCCATGGTTGTGTCCAGAGCTCCACCAGTGAATATATCAGCTATACCCTTTGCGGTGACATCTTCAACACCACCTCTTTCCCAACATGGGAATGCAAATTCTGTTTCTGGAACTGTCCCAAATTTTGAGACAACAAAACCCCTCTCTCTAGCTGTACCAAGACCACAGCAACCCAATTCCAGTGACTTCACTTTTCAGCCTCGGGGGCCTCAAAATCTAGCTTCTCAGCCAGGTATTCAACCTGCACTCCAGATTATGACACTCCCAAATGAAACGATGCGGGCACCTCTAACACCTCAGTCTCCATTGATCCGGCCATTAGTGCATAACTCGAATCATCCTGTTCAGGGTTTCAACCATCCCATAAGTCAACCAAGACCGAAAATGCCTATGAACTTTGCCGGAAGTCCCACTGCTCCTCCTGGTCCTCTTAGGCATCCAAGATTTCCTTCTCCCAGTGCCATTTCACCTTCTACAATCCCTCAAACACCTAGAAACTTTAATCCTGCTAATCCAATTGTCAATCCTGTTGGTTCATTTCCTCCCAGAGCAGGAAACCTAATGCACCATCAGCAAAATTATCCATCTGGAGCAACTCTGCCACAAAGATTTATGGCTCCACATCTACATTTTAGTAACAGTCGTGGTCGACCACATTCTGGACCGCAGCAAACATATGATCCCTTCTCACCAACTTCAGTTTCTTTCAACCCACATATGGGCGGTGTAACAGCCAAACTGCAACAGGAGAGTGATCCAGAATACGAGGACCTGATGGCGTCTGTGGGAGTTAAATGATTTACAAACAGGTGCACTTTAGTTTAAACCTACAGATTTGGTAGTAAAACTGACTGTATTTTTCCAGTCCTTTAGATTCTTTTGTCCCGTCTTAGTGTATCACATGAGATAATTTATCATCTTTGCTTTTTTCTACTAATTGTCGAGTGTACGTTAACATTCACTCTGTAGAGAATGAAAGACACAGTACTCCTACCAGAAAGATGTCTTTGACGCAGCGTGTATAGGCTGCTATATATACTATGAATCAGTTGAATGCATTTCTTATAATTATGACGCGAGTAAATCATGATTCTTGCCTTACGTGTAGTACCAATGTATGGTTTCTTAAATTTCACTTGTCAATTAGACCTCAATGAAGTTGAGACAATCCATTAACAAATTATGTTGGTTCTTGAAATTTCATTTGTCGATGCATGTAAAATTTTAGCTCATATGGAATCTTATTTGTTGCAAGTAAAACTCTTGGATCATTTGATGCGTTGAGGATTTCCATTATGGCCTCGTACAAATCCCTTTTGCAAGAAAATAAGTGACTCGTTTAATGGGAAACTTTGCAATTCAAACAAAAAAATGTCTGATAAAGCAACATTTGATAGATACGCAGATACTTCAAATTTGGACATCCAAAAAAAGTTTAGTGCAGCAAAGTTCCACTCATGGTAAATTGGTAATATGTACATGTGATCATCATACATACAGCAGCCGTTCAAATCGAATTTAAACAGAAGGACCTGTTCTGAGCACCCTTTCAAGTTTCTCAGCCTTTGCATAATCGTTGTCGCTAAGAGGACCGGCAGGAAAAGGTGAGATTTCAACTATCAAGTGTGGTGTTGGGAGCTCGTCGAACAAAGCTCTAACATTGTTACAACATACACTTTCTCCATGAGCATTTTCCCTCCTAATTTGACAGCCCTAGAAAAATAATATAAAGTTTGTTAGTAGTTTTTTCAAATTATCTGTAGAAGAGAGCAAGAAAAAAGGAAAGAGCAAAAAGAGTGAAACATTGATGGCAAATTTTTAAGGGAGAACTAAATAGCAAAATAAGTTAAAATCTCGTTTATTATTCTGTATTTAATGCTTTCAGTATCACGTACCAAACATGCAATGAACTATTAGTATTACCTTGTGGGACGTGGCATCTCTAAAGTGATCGTCATCCGAGAGTAAAGAAGCAATGGACTTTAGAAGACGCCTCCCTTCGGACTTGGAGGGGACCCTGTAGTTGCGCCTAAGGGTACCCTTTGTTGTCGGATGCCATTTGCTCACAAGTTTTCTTCTTTCGGTAGCATCCTTTTCTGTTGACACAGGATAATTTCAAACATGAGAATCCGGAGCCTCGCCTAAACAAATCCACACATTTATGATCAATAAGTCTGTGTGTTAAATGAATTGACTACACAAACTTCTGATTTAAAATTTGCCTTACCTATTTCACAGAAATGGATCTAGAAGCAAATAACCTAGTAACACTTTACTGTCAAGGAGAATCTGTGAGGCGAAATAGTGGCATTTGCTTATTGTCGTTGGAGATGAAACATTTGACTAAACACAATAGCGAACAATTATCAACCCACAACAGTGGTATTATTTCCAACTGGTTCCCAACTTGTGCATATACTAACTTGTACCCAAACTTTAACCCATCTAGTAGAACTAATCTTTGTTTCCTTCCCGAAAGTTTTTTTTTCCATCCAGTGCCAGTATCAAAGTTAAACCAAACCAAAGAAATCAACCTAAAATTGCAAGGAATGAAGTAATTTTGAAAGGGTTTAAGGCTTTGGATATGGCTTTTGGTAGAGCAGATGTGAGGAAGAATGACCGTGTAGCGGAAATAAACCTTTGTTAAGTAGATTTGACATGACTAATTCTGGTCGGTGAGAGCCAGGTACCATTCTTGGAGACCACGGCTTCCCTTGGGTCGCCTCTTGAATTTACGGCACAATAACTCTCATGACACAAAATAAAAAATCTTTACAATGTTAATACGTGTACCAACCTGATAAACAGTATTAATCGTCATGCTCTAACGCAATTCTCTTCCATGATGATAACCAACAAGCAGGAAACAATCAATTGTCCTTTTTTATGAACATGGATATATAAAACATAAGATCAAAAATTCATATGATTACTGCTTTTAAATCCAGCCAAGCATAATTATAGAAACGCATATATCCCGGCTTGAAATCAGTTCTTGCCATGACTTTCCGCAAGCAAAAAAAAAAAAAAACGAGTAACTGTATTTGGACTCAGCAGAAGGCAAGGCATACACACATCAAAGAGTCCATTAAGCGTTACACAACTGTTTCTTGAGCCTTTAAAGAAGATTCGACCCAAGTAAACAAAAATACAGGTATAGACTATAGAGAACAATATGATATTATTTCAAAGTAAAAGAAATCTTCAATCTTGAGCCAATGTGCCATGAAAATCTGACTTAAAAGAGCTTATAAAATATGATCTAGGCTCTTAATACTGGCCTGCTACTACTCAACTTGTTTCAGTAAGATTGAGGCTGAAAAGTTGAGCATAGTTCTCCAAAGAGGAAACTGCACATTTTAAAAGCACGTGCTTTATGTTTCTTAGATTATATTCAATTTCACAAAGCTAAAATTCCCAATTCATGATTTTTACAATCTTGAGAACATGTTTGGTGTGCAGTATTAAAGAGGATTAGTCACTACAACAATCAATCATTTTCTTCCTTGATCTGAATTCATATCGAAATAGTTTGATGAAACTCCTTGCCCCATATTCCCTCTCCAAACTTGTGAAACTTTTAGGAAAATAAAGATGGTATAGTTATATAACATCAAATAAATAAGTAATGAAACAAATTCATAAGATTTCAAGAAAAGCCTACGGACCCGGTCCACTCTGTAACTCCTCAATCCACCTAGAGAAACCAAAATCATCAGCTCCACTCTCCAAATCTACCACGAAAAATCAACAAAAAATGAAGGAAAACCATTAACCCACATAAGCATATACAAGAAAAAAAATTAAGAAAAATCTCGAATTTTAGTTCTACTGAAACATATGGGAAAACCTGAGACGATTGGGTTAGAAGGAGATCCAGCAAGACCAGCCTTCAAGAGAGCATAGAAAATGCAAATCCTGCCCGCCCACATGACTGGGGTCTCAAGCAAAGTGGCTTTAGTGGATGTAACATTGTTGAGTGAACTCTTTCTTGTTTTAATGAACCTCCAATCAAGAGATTCAAGACTGGGCAAAAAAAGTGATTTTTGTAAGAAAATAGCAGATTTTTGGGTTGGATTCTTGGAATAACAGTAGCAGTAATTGTGGGGATGGATTAGTGATGAAAAGATAGCGGTGGTATGTAGAAGCATTGCTGAGAAGTTCACTACAAAAAAATGAAAAATGGAAGAATTTTACTGAATTCTTCAAAGCTGTGTTTTGACTTTCGTTTACATATTACAGCTCTCAATGGAACAACAGAAACTGCACTGATACGATGTCGTATCTTGAATAAATGAAAAGATCTATGTATGTGTTTCAAAAGTAAATTTTATACAAAAATGAAATACTTAGCGGTCAAAAGAAAAATATTTAAATAGATCGATGTTACATTAAACCCTTACCTATCTATAATATATTAAAAGTGCGGATTGAGAGAAACTTTTGAATACAACTTTTACTCTTACATAATTACCAAATTGGTAATTATATTTGTCACTATAAATTTTATTTGCTGCACAACATTATAATCACACGATAATTAAAATATATTTTAATAATACACCACATCAAATCTACAATTATAGATTTTCCCCCTTTTTCTTCCTTTGGATGGCTTTTATTTTATGATCTCAGATTTCATCATTTATGTGCCCTTTTTTTTATGGGTTTTTTTTTTTTTTTTTGGTACCCAGGTATCCCAACTTAGCCAAACTAATTTCCTGAACCACCAGCCACCGGCCCCTCAGTAACTGGCGGAGGTATTTTATGGGTTCTTTTTCCTTTGCCTTTCAGTTGAGGTTCATACGCGTGATAATTTTTTGGAATAATTTACTTTTAAGTTTTCATCTTTTGAGTAGATTAAGGTCATACTCTAATACTAGTTGAGATTTTCTTGATTTATTGAGAATGCCGTGGTGTTTAAGTGATTTGCCTCGTTAAATCTCGAGTTTGGGATGAAGGAAACAACACAAACTCAAGATTTTGAAGATTAGAATAAAACCCAATTTTTAATACTTGCATCTTTGCAAGTTCGGTGCAATTTTAGGGTAGTGTTTGATGATAAAAAATGGTGATGTNAATAAAAACTTATACAAAAATAAAATAAAAAATCATAACAATACTAAATGTATTATTAACATGAAACGGCATAGAATATTAAGTCAATTAATATTAATATATAGAATTTATAAAAATAATAGAATTATATATACAATTAAATTTTTTAAAACCTAATATATACATATTAAAAGAATATTGCACTCCTACATTGAAAATAAAACATAATAGCTAAAAAATATTCCGTTCACTAACATTCACTCGATAAGTATTAGATGAAAAGTCATTTTCTAATAACCCATCAACTCTTTAACCACCATTAATTTACACATTAATTTCATAAATTATGAGACAAAAAGTAATTAATTTACACATTAATTCCGTTCACTAACATTCACATTTTGCTTTTACATAACTTTATTTTTATGGTGAACAATACCCTTAACATTCAATTTATTTCCTGTAAATAAGATAATTAATAATTATTATTGCTTTAAAAAAATTAATTCAATTAATTTTCACTAAGCACAATTATTACAATTATTGGTACATAACTAATAAAAACATTATTATATACCACCAAAAGAAATTTTCATAATACTGCATATTTAATTAACTTGAACATGCATATTTTATTACATCGATTAATATTAATATATAAAATTTATTTTTAAATACAGTTAAATTTTTTCAAACCTAATATTACGTATTAAATAATATTGCATTCCTAAAAAATTCTATTGAAGATAATAAATTCAATTCATAATTGAAATGGATTGAGAAATGACTATTTTTACAATTATTAATTTAAATAAATGAGAGGGGAGGTGCATGGTTACTTTATTTATGACCATTATAGTGGGTATGTAATGAACTTGTTTATTTAAGACCTTTAGCTATAATATCAACTTTTCTCATTCTACTTTATGCTCAAAATCTATAACTAAAAATCTGCACGAAAAGGTAAGAATTGTTGTCAACGAAAGAAATTTGTTGTGGCTAGAGCTTCTCAAAACCCAAGAATAGTCTAGATGATTATGTATGTGAATGTATTCATGTTAGGCATTGGAGTTCTGGAGAAATCGATTTGCTTGAAATCGCTTTGATCTTTGACGAAATTTTTCATCATCCTAAAAAGTTAATATAGTTCTTTTTCTTTCTATTTTTATTTATTAATTCTTTTAGTAATGTTCATCTGAATGATGAACATAAACTACTTTTCAGTTGACAAGTGTTGTGAAGATTTTTTTTTTTCGATTAGTTAAGTTCGGTTTGCATTTCAAATTAATTTCTAATATCATGAATGAAATTGAATGAAATTTCCATTGCCAATAATCATTTTAATTGTATATACACATTAGTTTTGGGCGTCCTAAGCAGGTGGAAGGGAGTACAAGGATAGAGTTGGCACGGAAGCATTATGCTCCCTGTCGCCATCCCTAATCAAAACTTGAGGATATACCTTATCCACTTCAATAATTAATGGTCCATTTGGATTCTATGAAAATATCAGCGGAGACACTGCCACTCCCTCAAATATAAACAAACTTTTGCTTAAATAATTTATTTTTGAAAAGTTGCAAACTACCAGCACGACTCATTTTATCCCTCTAGGTACAAATATTTGACTCGCACTCTACACACTCAAACAAGAAAAAGGTTAACAGTAAATAATAGTATGAACTAAAAGCGAATTTGAAAATACTTTTTCTTTTTCTCTATTTTTTGCTAATTTATAAGTACTGTAGTCTAGTCAAACAAACAAACAGTAAATAAAGAGTACTGTAGTCTGCAAACTCTGTTTAATTACTATACTAAACTAAACTGAGGTCACTTAAATTTTTACAAATCGAACATCGCTTTGCCCAAATGGAGTTCCACAACCCGGGCACTTGCGGAGGCGAATCTCTAAATTCCTTTGGATGCACTGATAGCAAAATAGATGGTAGCACTTCGTAATTACAACCTGCCAAAATCGTAATAAAGCCTGTGAAAACCATTTCTCAACAAAATTAAGAACAAAAATAGCAGAGGCAGAGGCAGCAATGAGTTGCTTGAGCCAGCAGATTTACAGCTGATTGCTTTTACAGAAATCTAGATGTAGTATGCTTGCCCAAGAAACTTGAAAGTGAATACAGATAGCACTTAGCAGTCTGATAAATTAGCAATCAGAAGACAAACAGCTGATTGCTTTTACAGAAATTTAGAAAATTATGAGTGAATATGGGTAGAAGTCTGATTAACTAGCAATAACTATTGATAGACACAAATGGAGTACCTAAATTTGCACGCAACAGGCAGAAAAGGGGTAGACAGAAGAGAAGAAAACTAGATGTGTGCTTATCCTCGAAAGGAACCAGAATTACGTAAACTGATATGCATAGATTTACCTCCTTTGGTCGATCAAAACACACCCCACACTTGAGAATAGCTTTGCAATTCTTGATTTCATCCTGTAGTTTCTGAATTGCAGCCTCCCCACTTTCAGAAGTCATCTCAGCTACGGCTCCATTCAACTCCATGAGTTCTTCATCGAGCTTCTTTCGTTCATTTCTGTTATACAATATGTCATGCATAAGAGTTTCTTCGTCAACACACTGTATTACGTCATGGAATTTAGACATCTGTATAAGACCTATCCATCCTTCAAACACAAACTCCCACCACATTCAAATGCTA
>CAIGRF010204023.1:8813-19378 GCA_903798235.1 Fraxinus ornus | reverse complement strand
CAAGGGAGTACAAGGATAGAGTTGGCACGGAAGCATTATGCTCCCTGTCGCCATCCCTAATCAAAACTTGAGGATATACCTTATCCACTTCAATAATTAATGGTCCATTTGGATTCTATGAAAATATCAGCGTAGACACTGCCACTCCCTCAAATATAAACAAACTTTTGCTTAAATAAGTTATTATTTTTGAAAAGTTGCAAACTACCAGCACGACTCATTTTATCCCTCTAGGTACAAAAATTTGACTCGCACTCTACACACACAAACAAGAAAAAGGTTACAGTAAATAATAGTATGAACTAAAAGCGAATTTGAAAATACTTTTTCTTTTTCTCTATTTTTTGCTAATTTATAAGTACTGTAGTCTAGTCAAACAAACAAACAGTAAATAAAGAGTACTGTAGTCTGCAAACTCTGTTTAATTACTATACTAAACTAAACTGAGGTCACTTAAATTTTTACAAATCGAACATCGCTTTGCCCAAATGGAGTTCCACAACCCGGGCACTTGCGGAGGCGAATCTCTAAATTCCTTTGGATGCACTGATAGCAAAATAGATGGTAGCACTTCGTAATTACAACCTGCCAAAATCGTAATAAAGCCTGTGAAAACCATTTCTCAACAAAATTAAGAACAAAAATAGCAGAGGCAGAGGCAGCAATGAGTTGCTTGAGCCAGCAGATTTACAGCTGATTGCTTTTACAGAAATCTAGATGTAGTATGCTTGCCCAAGAAACTTGAAAGTGAATACAGATAGCACTTAGCAGTCTGATAAATTAGCAATCAGAAGACAAACAGCTGATTGCTTTTACAGAAATTTAGAAAATTATGAGTGAATATGGGTAGAAGTCTGATTAACTAGCAATAACTATTGATAGACACAAATGGAGTACCTAAATTTGCACGCAACAGGCAGAAAAGGGGTAGACAGAAGAGAAGAAAACTAGATGTGTGCTTATCCTCGAAAGGAACCAGAATTACGTAAACTGATATGCATAGATTTACCTCCTTTGGTCGATCAAAACACACCCCACACTTGAGAATAGCTTTGCAATTCTTGATTTCATCCTGTAGTTTCTGAATTGCAGCCTCCCCACTTTCAGAAGTCATCTCAGCTACGGCTCCATTCAACTCCATGAGTTCTTCATCGAGCTTCTTTCGTTCATTTCTGTTATACAATATGTCATGCATAAGAGTTTCTTCGTCAACACACTGTATTACGTCATGGAATTTAGACATCTGTATAAGACCTATCCATCCTTCAAACACAAACTCCCACCACATTCAAATGCTAACCTATTAGGAAATTTACTAGTAGTAAATTGTATTCTATTACACAGGTGGGGAGGATATTTTAAAGTTCTATTACATGGGTGCAATAGCTCACAAAAGGCCAGAACTAACATCGGAGGCACCAATCACCGCCACCCCCCTCCATCCCCAAACCAAAGGGAAAGGTACCACTCCCAAAATGCAGCCCAGGCTTGGCCTCAGGCTGTGGGGGATTAGGGAGGAGTAACTAATAAATATTTAATTCAGCAATAAATTTTCTTTAGATCAAATTCAAGAGAGTCGGAGTAGACGGTAGTTACACTGCAATGCTTAACTCCTGGGGTCCTGGGTAATAAAAATAAAAAATCACAAACAGAACCAGTTTTGCATCTCTACTGGTTAAACTAAGAGAGAGATTAGCACTGTCCAGACTGGGGTGCCTTGGCCAAATGAATTTCTAGTTAAGTCCAGGCCAAGTTGGGATGATAGAATGCCATCCCAATTCCTGATCACCCTAATAATTAATAAAATAGGTCTCCAAATTATTAGGCAGAACAAACCAATCAAAAGTTCACCTTTCACTGTCCAGTTCTATTTGAATATCGTTCATTTTCCTCTGGATCTGCTCATATTCCTTTTCTGATGAAGATACAGCGGATTTCAGCATCTTATATTCCTTTTCAGCATCTGCTAATTCCCATTTTTCAGTTTCTATTTTTATTGCAAGGTGCCTGTCTTCTTGGATGGTACTTAATGCTTCCACCTGGTAAAGTTTCATCTGCAAGGCCATATATTGATTTAGATAGGATAACCACAGCTAGTATGATTGTTGACTATCAGAAACGGAACTTACCAGCTCTTCACTTTGGGCAATCCTCGACTTCAAAGATTCAAGCAATCCATTACCCTGTTCAAGTTGCTTTTCTAAAGCCTGATTCTCAGCGAGTAATAAGTTCTGTAACTGTTTTGCTTTTACGCTCTCAGAAACCAGCTGTAATTAAATAAAGAAGAAAGAAAAAGAAGATCAGAGACTATTGTCTCTCTCAGTAAAAATAAGTGGTTTGAAAACCAAGAAGTCACTAAAGATGAGAAACAAGGGAAGCCATCACAACTAAAACCTTGATATTATAATCATCTCTTTCAGTAACTTGCTGCAAAAGGTGCTGTTTCTGCGTCTGCATATCTTCATAGGCTTGACCAATAGTCTGTATTTCATGAACAAACAATAAACAACCCAAGATATGCAAGGAAAGGGGAGAAAGAGCAAGAAGTAACAAAAATTCCACAGCTTGACCAGTGTAGTACAAAAATGTTTTCAAAGATTCTATTAATGGATACCTCAATTTCAGAAATATACAATGCTGACTCCCCTTCTTTGATATTGATGGCTTCCTTGAGCTCCAAAACATCCCTGCATGTTAACGATTAGGGAACAATTTTAAGTGCAAAAATCATCAAAAAAATTCTCAATAGAGCAAGCAGATAGAAACTAGATGAGAAACTTAAAGCACAAACCTATCATGTACTGCATCGTTCTAAAAGCAGTACTTCATTATTTAAATTGTTCCAAGGAGTGATGATTTAGACATTTAGGTTCGATTACAAATAAAGGAGACTTGAATAGGATGTAATACACGCTGATCAGATATTTTGGACAAAATGAAAAAGTGCTTCAGGGAACTGGGGAATGACCAAAGCTTGCAAAAATAAGCAAAGTGGGGTCAGAAAAGGTACCTCTCAGAAGCTTCTAATTCAGCCCTTAGTTCAGCTATTTCTGCTTCTGCAACAGAAAGCCTCTGCTGGTATGCAGCCTCAGCTTCATAAGCTGCTCTCACTCTCAATTCTAGACCATGTTCGTCCAGCGCATTTCTCAAAATTTCAGCTTGAGATTGAGCTCTTCTTTCCGATTCATTAATTTCCATCACCCCTCTTCCTTGCAAAAAGTTTGTAACATATTGTGTTTAGATGGATAAATCTCTCTCTCGTACATTTGTGTGTGCTTATTTAATATACAATAGATGAATAATCATAAATGTACACGTACATGCATAAGTGTGCATTCAGATGTATTCAAATGACAATTTCTCAACCTTCTTTCAGATAAGAGTGTGCACATCATTAAATTTAACTGCTAATTGTAATTAATCAACTTCGTGGAAGGAATAGATAGCGTACCTATTATCATATATTTGTTGACCAAGCATGTCCAAATAAAACTCAAGCTCTTGTTGTTCCTTCTGCATTTTCTCAATCTGCAGAAGTTCAACTATCACAATCACCAACATGATTTCGCTCCGCTCAAGAATTTCAAGCAATATTTCTTCTGAGGTGAATTTCAAGAATATAGAAAATCATGACTATGGCATCAAAACATACAATTTCATTTAAGGACTTGATCTCTCCGATCTGTTGAGCACATATATCAGCCAAGGCCTTCAGATCAATAGTCTGCCAACACAAAACTTAGGAATCATCTAACGAAGTTCACCAGGAAAATCAATTACTTAAAAAAATTAAAAATATAGACTATGAAGATAAATAAATATATAAAGGCAGAAAACATAGTAGAACTGCAAATATACACAGAGGTCTAAGTATACTGAGAATGGTGTCAATATATCAACCTAGGAGAAATTTTGGGTTTGAATTGGGTAGACAAGATAAGAAAATAAAATTAATACCGTGATCGGGAAAATACAATTAGTTCAAAGGGAATCACAGATAAATCACCACTTAACGGCTTCTTGACAAGTATGTGATGATAATTACTCAGTTGAACTATTGAACTCGTTGAAAGCAGTTCCGATACAGCTCATGAACCTTCACTACCCACCCTTTGACAAGTTTTGGCAAACACAGTAAAATGAAACTTTTCTTCTTATTACTATTTATTTCGGGGTGGATGGAATATATGTTTCTGAAGGTAGACTATATACTACTGATGAGTGATGGCAACAAGGAGTTAGAGATGGCAAAATCATTACATGGTGTTCAATAATCGAAGGGCTGTGTGCACCCAAGACCTGAAGATGAATGTGAAAACATTTTTATGTGCATAAAGCCATAAAGCTATGTTCGTACTCACTATCGAAAGGATGAAAAGTTAATGGCAGTTATTTCATGAAAGCAGGCAAAGTAAAGCATGGTGCTTTAGCTATAAGAGTAAACCTTTCTATCCAGTAAAGAATTCAATGACTGGGCTTTCTCGCGCAAGGAGTTAGCCTCATCAGCCGTCCCCTTCCACCTATTCACCCGGCTTTCCATCATTCCCATTTCCTCCAATAAAGCCGATGCCATTACCTTGAACTCCTCTTTAACATCTTTTCTCCCTGAAGAAAGATAAAAATTTAGCAAAGCAAACCATGATGTAGCATACTTAATAATATCTGCATAAACAAGTCTACGTCATAACCATATTGACCTGAATCTTGCAAAGCTTCTTCCATTTTTATCTCCACTTCATTTTTCTCAATAACACACTTCTGTAGTTGATGCTCTAGTTCTTCAATCTTTGATTCAGATTTATCAAGTTTGTCCCGTGCAGCATCTACAGACTCTGCTTTTACACTCAGTTCTTTTTCCCTTCGTATGATGAAAGACCTATCAGCCTGAAATTTTACGTAAAGTAAAGATCAGATTCTAGGAAAATCCTTACAAAAATGTGATATAAAGTAGCTTACCTGCAAAGACTCTGTTGCCACTTTATAACGTTCTGCCTCAGCATTCCAGTGCTGGAGCTGATCAGTCAGTAAGTTGTAAGGACGAGATGCTAATACAT
The DNA here is from genome assembly GCA_903798235.1 of Fraxinus ornus. Taxonomy (NCBI): domain Eukaryota; kingdom Viridiplantae; phylum Streptophyta; class Magnoliopsida; order Lamiales; family Oleaceae; genus Fraxinus; species Fraxinus ornus. The sequence continues at coordinate 14,324 of CAIGRF010204023.1, read as the reverse complement.
ACTTGTCTTCCTTCAGTTCATTCTACAAGTCAAATAACAGAATTTGACAACAGAAAGTAAGCCACATAATGGTCAAAGAAGTTTCAAATACTAATCTAAGAAACTTAAATCAACCTGAAGATCCTGCACTTGTTTTAACAAGATCATATTGTCCTCCTGTGCCTCCTGAAGCTCAGAAAGGCGATCCTCTGCCAGTACCTACATCGAATTTAACTTTAAAAACACATGTATGCAAAAACATACATTATAAATATATGTGGAGAGAGCGAGCGAGCGAAGAAGTTAAGCGGAGCCAGTCAAAAATAAACACCTTTACTTCCTCGATAGACTCTTTTGCTTCCCTTAAACGTTTTGACCTATCTGAAGGCTTTTCAGGAGACATAGTTCCATTCTCTACACCTAAAACAGGAACTGGGATGGGAACCTGTACCCCAGATGCCCCGTCTTTCTGCATTTTCAGATTAATCAGTTTTCTTCTGCTTTCTTCAAGATCTGCCATGCTTTCTTCCAGCTCACCTTTGGGAATAGAAAAAGTATGCACAGTCAGAACCCAATCAAATATTTTGACTTACATAAACACACATAAAAGCCAACAATATATTCAAGCAGCCAGATATTAGTTACCCTTCATTTCGAACTAAAATCTACTACCAGTATGACCCAGTGTGCAAAAACCTTGAGTGTCGATTTGGGAGGGGCGGGGGAAAGAATACCTGCAAGACGCTTTATCTCGGATTGATCCACTGAATGGTTATTGATGCAAGTCTGAATTTCGTCTGCATATTGTTTATGCTTCAAATGAAGAACATCAATAGCCTCGTGCAGATGACCAGCCTCCTCTTTCATTAAATCATCCAGCTTATGTAATTGGATGATAGCATCTGTCAATTCCAAATTGCAAGCAGTTTCTTGTAAAATACCATTTAACTATAAATATGTGAGTTCATGGGCACAAAAGGAATGAAGAATAAAAAATTGTCCTTCTACTCAAGGTCTCTCCTGACCTTCTGCGGATTGGTTTCCCTGCAAAGTCTGAGCGATGTCCTCCAGTTTGGCTCTCTGAGCATCAATAGTATCTTCCAGTAATTTCATCAATTCCCTTGTAGAAGCCTGACGCGATGCAAGAGCTTCTTTAATATAATTAATTGATCCATCAGCTCCATCCCTTGGAATGGAGTTTTTTTGTAGTAGCCTACAAAGGAACATATCCTCCGGAGGACATGATGGAATTGAACCTACAGACAGCCAGCATCTTTAGTATATAACATAAAGAGTTTAATCCAGTTCATTACTTCAAAACTGAACTAAAGTAATCTTAAAATACACACACACATACCTCGAGAAGAATCAATGCGATCTAAGTGTTGTAAAGCACTTTTGCCTGCCCCAGCTCGCACTCCAAGTAAAACTAAATCTTCATCTAACTGCACCAAGTCAATAAAATGAGCCACTAAAGAATGAAAATCCTATAATAAAACACAACTATAGTCAAACAGAGAGATAATACAAGAGGGCCTGAGTATGAGTTACCTGATTCCATAGCTGATTCACTTTAATCAGCATATTGTCATAAGAAGCTTGTTTGTCTTTTAATTCCATGATTTTGGCTTCTAGATCATGTAACTCTTGCTTCTGTGCCTCTAACTGCTGAACAAGTTTATGGTTCTGGTATTGAAGTACTGCGGCATCAATCTGTCAAAGAACGAATTTTATGATAAGCTAACTGTTCTCCTATTCTCCCTCCTTTCATTCGTGAATGGACCAACCTGTGCATATGTACATATAGCAATCGTGCACTAGGACTCACTCTTCACACAATTCAATACAGGGAACCTTACTAAAAAGAAGTCAACGGAGAGAATTTATGCCCTGTGCCTTATTTTATGAGCTTTAGTGAAAATGTGAATACAAGGACAAAGAAAAAGATAAAAAAGAAATGGTTCTTTTCGGAAGATGAATTTGTTTTCTTTCCAAAAGAAACAACACAGTAATTATGTTCTTGTCTTAACCTTACTCACTTCCATCAATCGCAACCATGTGTATAACAATTATAAACAAGTATATAAATCATAAATGCGTGCTTGTAAGAGTGTGAATGCATATACATGTATCCCACATGAAAAATCATCTGATACGCAACTTAAAATTTCATAATTCCACAAACCTGGATTGCTTCCTACAATTAACACATCATAAATGTATAGACAACATCAAATTAAACAAAATATGCTTATAAAATGTCAAGTTGTCATAGCTGGAAAGATGCCTTGTCAAAAAGGACACAAGATAAGACTATTAAAAATGATTTCAATGAACATATACTCTGGAGTCTAGGAGGCTTCAAGTTTAGTAAACGTGATGAACATAAAAATATAAAGTAATAAGCCAATAAATGTTTTAATGATTTTTACCATATATTCCCATACAGGAAAACAAGCACAGCTGTAAAAAATAAATAGATTACAAAGAATGAAAGCTAAATGACAATTTACGTTTCGCAAGAGACATTAAGAGTATTACTTCATTTCAACTGATGGTGTACAAAATTTATTTAACAATTAAACAAATTTACTCGCATCCAGTTAGATTGGGGAACCTAAATCTGGAAAATGATCTAAGGATTGAAGATTCAAATGTCTAGAAAATGCTAGATTTGTGAGATCCGTTGAGGGAATAAAAAGGACCTTTGCAAAATCAAAATCTATGCCTAAGTTTAAGTAAATATAGCTTATGGGGCAAATTAGAAAACGTGATATTGAGCAAACACACCAAGATCAGATCATCAAAACTTTACGAAGTTTAGAATATCTACCCAATTTCAAGTTCTAGGAAGGCTGGCTATTTGCTCATCCACTTCGTTTTTCAGAGTGCTCATATATGATCAATAAAAATTAAGGAATTGTTGAATGGTGGCAGTTTCCAGGAATGAAGCATTTTCAGTAAGGTGAACAATGTATATGCCAGAGAAAGAGAATGCAAGAGACCGGGAGAGAGATTGAGCAATGAAAAGAGACCAGATTATAAAGTTGAGGATTAGGGCCGGCGGGACTCTCTCTAAATGTACAATCTAAAAATTGAAAATGACAGCTAAAATCAAGTATTTGAAGCACGTATTGTGGGCCTTAAGTCCATGAGGCTTAGGAGCAGGGCATAAAATCCAAATGACTCATGATGTCGATTCATTTCTAAAATGCTGGGTCATTAATCAGAAAACCATATGATCCAATTATCAATAGCCAAATGGCCTTTCACAACATCAGATAGAAATTTTTAATGATTTTCAGGTAACAACCATAAGAACGTTACAATTTAGGTCAGTTGTTAATTGTAAAACGGTAAAAAAAAAAAAAAACAGATAAATAAATTTAATTTCCGTAATGGGTATCCAATTTCCACCGTGTCACTGCAAGTGTATAAAATTACAACAATATTAGAACTTCAGTAACAAGATATAATTAAATAGCAAAACAAAACCATATGCATAGATGGTGGTCAACAGGAATACACATTTTCATCCTTTGAGAGACAACATACAAGAAAAAGGTGCCTACGTAAAAAGTCCAACCTTTTGGAGGCTATTTAGAGTTCAATAGACACTTGTGAAACTATTTTGTGACTTTTAGAAATAAACTTTCATATTTTCTCCGTTACGAAGGGAGAGTAGGAACATCTTGTGTGAGAATCTCTTTGAATAACAAAAAATGGATGTCACGTGTCCAATGAGAAAAGCTAGGTGCCTTCATAAATACCATGTAAATGACAAGAGTATTTGACGCTAACTCTATGAGGAAACTCTTCAAGATAAAGCAACTCAATGGAAGTGTGAAACCCATATGCATTTCAGACCCGTGGTAATTTAAGCTTCCATATTTGTGTATTGCTCTCACGAAATGCCATTCTATTGCAGAAACATAAAAGTCACCTTTGTTAACATTGACTGTCAACGAAAACTAAAATCAGAACTTTCTTATTCAATAAAAGTAAATTCATATGCAGGTCCAAAATGAGATCAATAACAACAGTGTTTACATGGGATTCCCTGCCAAACTCGAAATGAAGATGTGCGCGTTTCTTTACTTAACTGAGATATCCAGAAACTACACGACTCAGAAAAAGAAAAACCCCAAACAATCAGAACATGTTCTGAACTTTATTGTGCCACCGAATTTAGATCATAAATTTCATTCTAATACTCGTAAAACATAATCAACACACTTCTAATACCTAATTTTGCTCCATTTCAATAAGCGCCAATTATTTAAGGTAATCAAAATCAACCCATTTCTAAAACCCTAGGCCCGCACTAAATTTAATTAACACCCCCACAAAAGGATTTAACAAAATCTATTTGATGATAATCAAGAGAAACAATACAACAATTCCATATTACTAATGTGCACACACGAGCATTTATATATACATGAACTAGAGGGACAAAGAACGAATTCAGGATTTTTACGGGTTTGTTGTCGTCAGACGAGGACGAAGAGTTGCGAGCCATTGACAAGTTTTCCTGGTTGTTGTTGAGGTGCGGGCGCTTTTGTTGTGGCTCTTCTGGTGATGATTCCATTTACGCCAAAACTAAACCCAGCTTCTTCCCTGTTTCGATAATCAATGTATATAAAAATATAACCCGAACCATCACAAGAATTGAATTCCTTTTTCTCTGTGATTTATGAATGCGTATATATACACACAATTCAAGTGTACACAGATTGATTGTTTGAGCTGTGAAGTTGCTGTAATGATAACCCTAGAGTGAAAACCTGTCAGCAAGGCTGTGTCAGAGCTCTCAGTATTTTCATTTTGTGATTTGTGTGCGTATTTATATGAGAGATATTGAAATTATATAGATTTTTATTTTTTCAAACTTCCACGCTAGAATTTTGTGAATTATTATCTGACTTGAAAAAGGGAATTAAACTTTACAATACATTTTTTAACTCTTTTTACGTGATTATTGTCTAATTTATCTTACTGCAATTTATCCGTGATATGATATTGTCTACTGTATTGCGATTAATGTTTGAGATATTTTACACCGATAATGTGCATACTAGCTTCATGAAACGAAATCTTGGATTTACTAATTGAGTACCGGATATGCAGAATAGATATCATATTAGTGAAATTTACGTAAGCCGCACGCCTTACTAAATTGAAATTCTGTCATAAGTGGAAGACTCATAAATTTACTTACCGAAATCTGAATTGAGAAGGCAAATTTGTAAATTATCGACTTCGAATATATGAACATGGATTCACCACTTCCTAATCTTGAACACATCTCTCTTTAATTCAAACTTTATTTTTGTTATTTCAATAAAAACACATAAACAAATTAACCATATTTTGAAATCAAGCATAAATGAATCAGAAATGAGAAAGATGAAAGATGAAAGATGAAATGCAAGTATTGCATTTGACCGAGGGAAGTGTTGAACACTTTGTCCTTAAGATGAATTTGCCCCGCATCGGTGCTAACAGTTTCTAGCAATCATCTCCCAAGAT
>CAIGRF010204014.1:0-14519 GCA_903798235.1 Fraxinus ornus | reverse complement strand
GAGAAAGAGAGGGAGAGAGAGGAGGGGAGGAGGGGGAGGGGGAGTGATTGAAAAATTAGGGTTAGGGATTTTATATCACCTGAATTTTGAAATAATAAAGTTTGGTCCCTGACTTTTAAATTGTAAATTTTAAACACCTTGACCTATGTAATTTCCTCTTTGATATATGGGTTAGGGCATAAATAAATTGGGTTGGACTTGTGGGTAATTGGCTCAATTTTTTAATTGGGTTTGTTTTTAAAAAAAACTAAAATTGTCCAATTAAATTTATTTTTTTAGCGGGTAATCGGTTCGGGGTGGGGTATCGTTGTTAAATACCATATCCGTCCCACCACGAATCGGTTCATTAAAATCAAAACCATAATCGCCCCATTGCACCATCGGTTCGGTTTTTTTTGCCCCATTCGGTTTGATTAACCGCAATTTTCGATTTTCACAGTTCGAATTGTCATCCCTAGTGGGTGGGTTAATTATATATATGTGTATGTATAGGTCAAATTTAATTTTTGAAATGTGAAAGATATATTATTTTTTTTAAAATGGTGTAAATTTAAAGTATGATTTATGAATTTTTCCATTTAAATTATTGGAAAGAGTTCCACTTGGTTAATGATCTCCTTTTACTGGCAGTTTTTAGTGGATTTCCGCCTGGCCCATTGTGAGGCCTTGTTATATGGAAGGGCTCACGAATAGTTTCAACTGGGGTTCGATTAACAATTTTTTCCTGCATAAAATAATCGAAATCTCAAATTATTTGTTAGCTGTTTCATTCATTTCTTCGCGTTCTTCTCGTTTCTTTCTCACCAAGTAATTTTTCTTCAAAGTTACATATTTCATATCGCGTAACTGAATAGGTGTTCCACTCCGATTGACCTTTTGCGGATTCACCATGTCTTCCCCTGCTGAGTAATTTCTTTTCTCTGCTCTCTCGCGCTATATATTTTCGTATGTGTGTGGGAGTGTGTATCTATAAATTAATGGAAGTCTTTGCTCACGTTTTGCTGCGGTATACTTTATATTTCTGGATTGAGGTTTTTGGTGATTGACTAATTTTTTGGTTAATTCCTTTTTTAGGGTTAGGAATTATGATTAACTGGCAGTTTTTGGGAGATTAAAATGATTTAAGAATGAGTTTACTTTCTCCACAAATGATTACTCTTAGAAATTCTGATTTTAGACTTGAGAGATGGACTTAAATGTCATAATTGAAATATCTTTATGATATCGAAAGGTGGTTCTTAAGAAGGAAGTTTTGGACATTCAGGGATGAGCTGATGTAACAAGATTACAGTTTTGGGATGTTGGAATTGAGAGAGAAAAATAGCACTGTTGGAAATTTAATGTACTTGAGTAGAGCAGTTGATTACCAATTATAAAAAAATTTACGAAATGGCCTTGTTGCTGCAGTGCTGGAAATGATTGGTGTATTTTGTTGGATCTGCAGTTCTTGGATATTGGCTATCTTGGGAAATGGTGTGCCTCCCTAGTTCTTGGATATTGGAATATAATTAGATATGTTGGCTTTTTGTTATGGATATTCCAAGGTGTTCTATAGAAGTAGATATGAAGCAACATTTGAATGACCTTATTAAGGATTTTGTTATCAGTCCCTTGATGTGTCGGAGTTAATTGGTAGAAACTCATGATGTTAAATGTGCAATCTAAGATTGATGCTCCAAGTCAATATTGTAGGAGTAGAGGCTAGGTAATATAGAGCTTAAATAGTTTATCCCAAGATTACACATCTTGATAGCTACATAAGAAGAATGGTGGAACTTGGTCTCCTGAAATTACTCGATTGTACTTGATGGTAAAGAATCCGAGTTACTTCATTGTGAAATCATGACACTATGTAGATTGAACCTAGTAAAAGACATAGATATTGCTCAGTGTACAAAATAAGCTGCTTTTTGCGTTGATGTTTAGAGTATAGTCTCGTAAATTGCCATTTTCCCTTTCGAGTTGATGCTACACTAAATCTTAATAAGCTTCCTTTCCCCAAATATGAAAATTTCAAGAATGTATTGTTCATCTCTCTTTTATTCATTTTGGATTATGTGTGTGGCTTCTCTTGATATAAGCATTGCATGGTTTGGATATATTTATTGCATCTCTATTTTCATAAGCCCTTGTTTGGCTCTCATTACTTTCAAAATACATTTTTCTCTCTTATTTTTAACCACACATTCTTCGATATAATAATATTACACACAAATTCAAAACTTTTTATTTTTTAACCATACATTCTCTATCAAATCACTTCCAAAATACATTTTGGCAAGAAAATGGGGCTCAAACAGGCTCGAAATTTTTATTTTAAAAATGAAATTAACAATGTTTTAGGGGTTCTCTTCGTGGTTCGGTTTTGAGTTTTGAATTCATTTTGGGTTTTGGGTTTTGAATGTCGATTTTGAGATTACTGAAAACACGTTCTTTTTGTCATTTTGAAAAATTGTTTTCAAAAATTAAAAAAAATGAAGTTTTGGCTTAGTTTTAACTGAAAACAGTCAAAACGACTTTTTTAGCGTTTTCCGTTTTCTTTGTAAATTTTAAACTCGTTTTTGGAAATTTGTTTCTAAAAATAGGTAAGTATAGATGGGCTGTCCAATTTTATGTTACTTTCTAATTTAAAGTGATAATACACTTCCTGTGTATTATGCATTGATTAAAAAAATATTTGATTATCTTTCAACAAAAAAAAAAAAAAAAAAGGTAAGTAAACGTGTTTTCAATGTTTTCGAAAATTGAAAACTGAAAATGACCTGAAAACAGCAAAGAGAAGAGGCCCTTAGCTTTTGAGGTGAATTGACTTTGAGTGAAAATTTATATATTAAGATAACTTCAGGTTGACTTTGTATTATTGGTGCTAATGAAAAAAGTATTCATGTATCCAAAAGTACACACACTACATTTGGCCCCAGTTTGATATACATTAAAATTTTCATTCTCATTCTTCTACTCATTTTCAACCACACATTCTTCAATAAAATAATATTTTTCATCACATCAATAACTTTTTTTTTTTCAAACACACATTCTCCACCAATCTACTATTCCAAAATAATTTGTCTCAAACACACCCTTAAAACAATTTTATAAAGCTCGTACAAATTTTCTCACACTATTTTGACTTGTACAAATGTTTCAATGATTAAATTGTCCCTTTTTAATATACGGAAATTCACAAACTGGAACTCTTGTCCTTGACATGTAGACCTGTTTTCTTGCGATGTGTTGGGGTGTTCCCTTGAGTGGCAAAAAGTACATATATAGTAAGACTTTTCCATGTGGCATGTTGGACATTTGTCCTGGTGTGTCAATTTTCAATACATGTGGTATTTCGATACTTTACCCTGGGGAGTGTCTATGCCTCAAAAGTTCATAAAGAAACTCATCTATGTTTGTGTTTCTTTTCCCTTGATCAGCGAGCCTATCTTTTTCACTATATGATTGAGTATTGACCATATTCTTTTGTAAAATGTTTGATTCACGTTGTTTAACTCCATCCCTTTGTTTTTGTTTTAAGGTTTTACAAGTCACTTCCACCGATAAGTAAAGCATATGGGACAGCATGTTTGTTAACCACTATTGCATGTCAAATTGGGTTGCTCCAGCTTTATCACATTTCATTGCTTCATGAGCTAGTGATATTTCGGTTTCAGGTAAACATTTTATCTGTCGCTGAACCATTCTACAGTAATGATTATAGATGATTAATTTTAACATAAACATTTTGTACTTACGGCTCCTACTTATTCCTTGTGCTATGGGAAAATTGATAAATACCAATATTGATGTAGGACAATCCTAGTAAAAATAGGATAGAAGAATGGAGGACTATCCTATTACAAATAGGATAGAAATTATTGTAGCAGGATTTCAACTTTCTTGTTTAGAATATGATTTCTTCTTTCTTGTTAGATTAGAATATTATTTTCATTTACTCCCTTAAGGANTTTTCAATGTTTTCGAAAATTGAAAACTGAAAATGACCTGAAAACAGCAAAGAGAAGAGGCCCTTAGCTTTTGAGGTGAATTGACTTTGAGTGAAAATTTATATATTAAGATAACTTCAGGTTGACTTTGTATTATTGGTGCTAATGAAAAAAGTATTCATGTATCCAAAAGTACACACACTACATTTGGCCCCAGTTTGATATACATTAAAATTTTCATTCTCATTCTTCTACTCATTTTCAACCACACATTCTTCAATAAAATAATATTTTTCATCACATCAATAACTTTTTTTTTTTCAAACACACATTCTCCACCAATCTACTATTCCAAAATAATTTGTCTCAAACACACCCTTAAAACAATTTTATAAAGCTCGTACAAATTTTCTCACACTATTTTGACTTGTACAAATGTTTCAATGATTAAATTGTCCCTTTTTAATATACGGAAATTCACAAACTGGAACTCTTGTCCTTGACATGTAGACCTGTTTTCTTGCGATGTGTTGGGGTGTTCCCTTGAGTGGCAAAAAGTACATATATAGTAAGACTTTTCCATGTGGCATGTTGGACATTTGTCCTGGTGTGTCAATTTTCAATACATGTGGTATTTCGATACTTTACCCTGGGGAGTGTCTATGCCTCAAAAGTTCATAAAGAAACTCATCTATGTTTGTGTTTCTTTTCCCTTGATCAGCGAGCCTATCTTTTTCACTATATGATTGAGTATTGACCATATTCTTTTGTAAAATGTTTGATTCACGTTGTTTAACTCCATCCCTTTGTTTTTGTTTTAAGGTTTTACAAGTCACTTCCACCGATAAGTAAAGCATATGGGACAGCATGTTTGTTAACCACTATTGCATGTCAAATTGGGTTGCTCCAGCTTTATCACATTTCATTGCTTCATGAGCTAGTGATATTTCGGTTTCAGGTAAACATTTTATCTGTCGCTGAACCATTCTACAGTAATGATTATAGATGATTAATTTTAACATAAACATTTTGTACTTACGGCTCCTACTTATTCCTTGTGCTATGGGAAAATTGATAAATACCAATATTGATGTAGGACAATCCTAGTAAAAATAGGATAGAAGAATGGAGGACTATCCTATTACAAATAGGATAGAAATTATTGTAGCAGGATTTCAACTTTCTTGTTTAGAATATGATTTCTTCTTTCTTGTTAGATTAGAATATTATTTTCATTTACTCCCTTAAGGATTTTAATTACTTTAGTAATTAGGATTAGAAGATTATTTTGCCCATGTAATTAGGATTAGAAGATTATTTTGCCCATGTAAACAAAGTTTTTGTTTACTTTTCAATTAATCATTTTTTCAATACAATCAAATTATTATTACAATCTCTATGAATTTTTAATTTTTCTTATTGTTTAGAAGAAATCAGTTTCACTTCCGCACCAAAATTAATATTAAAGCAAAATTTGCCCTTGTTTGATGGTTACCTATGATGGTAGTGGTACTCATCCTCACGACAATGATTGGAAGATTGCAAATTATCAACCTTGGTCCAGATCCTGGAACGGAGGATGGCTAGTTTTGAAACACGGCTAATTATTTTGCCTGTGTAAACAAAGTTTTTGTTTACTTTTCAATTTTTCAATACAATCAAATTATTATCACAAACTCTTCGAGTTTTTAATTTTTCTTATTGTTTAGAAGAAATCAATTTCACTTCCGCACCAAAATTAATATTAAAGCAAAATTTGCCCTTGTTTGATGGTTACCTATGATGGTAGGGGTACTCATCCTCACGACAATCAATGATTGGAAGATTGTAAATTATCAACCTTGGTCCAGATCCTGGAACGAAGGATGGAAGGTTTGAAACACAGCTAATCTCGCTTCTGCGCGAAATTTGATATTAGAGCAAAGTTTGCTTTTAGCTCGTACCTACGTGTGGTGGTAATGGTATGCATCTTCGTGACAATGATTGGTGGATTGCAAATTATTGAAATTGGTCCAGAATCTTAAATGAAGGATGGATTAAGTTCAAAGATGCAGCTAATAAGAATTTGCAGATTTGATATCTATGAATATTGGTTGCTTCAACTAACTTAAAACACGATAATAGGGACGAGAGATATGCCTTAATTTCCAACTAGGTGTGTATACTCACGAGTTATTAAAGATTTTGTGTAACTTTACTGAGAGACATAAAGTAGCTCAATTTAAAGCGCAGCAAGATTTTTACAACACGATGCATCATCAACAACAAAGTATGCAATGTGATGATAGACCATCAGTATAGTGAGAACATGATATCGAAAGCATATGTGAAAGCTTTAAATTTTAATACCGGAAAATATACATCGTGTTATTAAGTTTCACTCGTTAAAAGAGAGCAAGAAATTCAAAATATACGAATATGCAAAATTTCATTTTTTATTGGAAAGTACTACAAAGATGAGATTATGTAACATGATAGCCATGAACGATTGTCATGTACTTAAGAGATAACGATAGTATCGTGATGTAGATGTTACTTAGAGCCTATTTGAGCCCTATATTTTTTTTTTGAGAAAATGCATTTTGGAATAGTGATTTGATGGAGAATGTGTGGTTAAGAAACAAAGAAAAGTTTTAGGTCTGCGTATAATATTATTTTATTGAAAAATATGTAGTCAAAAAGAAGAGAGAAAAATATATTTTAAAGATAAAGGAGATCAAACAAGGGCTTACATATGTCGAGATAACATGTATGCATTTTGGTAATACGCTAAGAAGATTGTTTTGTTGCCACATCATGATCAATTCGTGAATACCAATGTAAACAAAGAGCAAATGATTTATAAGGTAGATGATGAGGTTGAGAAAGATGTCATTTGAGATTATCTGGATGTTGCGACCTTGGTATTACAATAGATGTAAGAAAACATGTGCAAGTTGAAAATTTGAGACATGATGGTCCCCAATACATGGAAGTTGACAATGAAATCAAGCATGGGGATGAAAAAAATTTCCTCGAATAGCAATTCAAGACCTCAAGCTCGCGCTCCATAACAAACAAGTTGAAATTGAAAGGTGTCCAATCGAAGTAACAAGAATTGAACTTCCCAATTACGATGTCAAATGTGAGGCTTGTCAAAATAGAAGTTCTATTGACGCTCTCTACGATCTAAATGCCTACGAATTACATAAACACGAGGAAAATAGGAATAATATGGATCTAAGTTCCCGTGCCAGTTCGTTTGTATTGAAGAACACATCTACAAACATGACAATAGAAGATGAGAAATATGAAGAATAAAAAATAGCACTAATGGCTTATATAAAGAGTGGATTCTAGGATGAGAAATTAAACCATGCATTGTTTCCAAAGGTATATCATGTAGAAAGGGTCCGTGGGGAAAATTAAATGAGTAGGATAGGAGCAAAGTTGACTTCAAACAATGCAATAGATGAATATAATGGCGTTTTATCAAGTATATTTAGAGATGGCATTTCTTCTATATTAGTTATGGTAGAAAATCTTGAGTATTTTCTTCCCGATTGATTGATTTTCTCTTCTCGTGCCAAACTTGATGACGAGTTTTTAAGTGAGGGAGAATGATGATGGACAATATTATTGTAAATAGGATTGAAATCATTTTTATTGAAGTATAATTTCTGATTTTATTTTTCTTTTACTCCTTTTAGAAAATAGAGAATAAGGCTTGACCAAAGAAATGAAAACTAATTAGAATTTGGTTTGGTGTCTTCTCATAGTAAATGGCCGAATATATGATGTTGGAATCTGACCACGTGCTCCTTTCTTAGAGCATAGAGTGCAAACTGGATCATTTGTGTGGATTTCTTAGAATTTATTTACTGTTTTGACGGGATACCTAATGCAAGTTTTTTCAATTTTGGATTCTCTCTAGCTAGAGGGGAAAAAAGAAAGAGATCAGGAATACAAATTTGTTTATTGTAAAAAATCATCAGCCTTTTTTTTTTAGAACTTGAAAAACAACTTCCTTTTTAACCAATTTATACCAATGAAATTATCAATATGTCCCTAAAGCCATCAGCCCTTTTATATTTTGAAAATTAAACAGCCTTTTTCACATAATGTTATGCATTTATTTGTTCTTCCCATTCCATAAACCCTCCCCAAGCCATGAACCTTCGATTTTCGATCTTCGCAAAATCACAAAGTTTTTTTCTTCTATAAAAATAAATAAATAAAGAATAAAGAAATTTAATAATTGGCGACATGTGGTGTACCACTTTGAAAAATCGTGTGTCGATGTGTCTGTTGGTACTTAATTGCATTGCTATTTGTGGTTTCTATTTTTGTTACTGATTTTGTTGTAGCTTTTGCATAGAAATTTGATATAATATTTGGGGACGGATCATGCTAGAAAAGAACTGTACTAGAGCTTCATCTTGTAGAATTATTTTGTTGTTCTATATAGTGTGCTCCATCAAGAAGACTTTCAATGGAGCAAGAAACTCCTACTTTAGTATCCTACCCCAATAAGCTTTCGATTGAGTTGAGTGTAACAATTGATTGGGGTTTTGAAGGTTCGATAGCCATGTGAAGTGTTTACACATGAACGGGAGATTAATGAGGTTTCACATAGAGGGTCCTCATATCATAGTGTTAAGCCTCCGTTTGGGAAGAATTTATAAATTGTTTGATTATAAATAAATAGAAATGAGGGGTGGAGGGTGCTTGTGGGTCTATTGGAATGTATGGTTAAAAATAAAGTGTGACCATTTATATTTTATGATTATAAATTTGCCATACAAAGGCTAAAAACAACAGGAAAGCATAATAGTCTAGTCTAGGGTCAAAACCCAATGACTCAAGGTTTTAGATGCAAGTTAACTTCTAAATAGGAAAGTGAAAGCCCAATAACTTTCTAAAGGTTTTCTGTGTTTAATAGGCACACTCCAAACTGTTTGGTTTAGTGTTTGGTTACACTTCTTGTTTGATGTCATTTCCTCTCCACACTTTTATCATGATGTGATGGAACAAGAGAGTTTTTGACCGAGAAAACTTGTTCAAAGGCATATCATGAGCGATGGGGGAACATTCCACTGGGTATTTTACCCGTGGTATGTTCTTCTAGCCAAAAACGAGAACTGGAAATCTAAGTCAAGTATAAACTCTCTTTATTTTAATCTAGTTCCGGACAAACTTAATCACCATTTCACACCGTTCTCTCTCCTACGTCCTTGTCTCTCATGGCTAGACTAGGCTAACTCAAAAGGTTTTTGTAAGAGGGTACTACTACAAATTTCTCTTATTAAGGATTACCAATCCTCATAAACAAGAAGAATGATTACTTATTTTTTTAGTAATATTTTATTGGTTATTCATTCCAAAGGGGTACAGGCTAGCATAGCCTGTGAATCAGTAGTCTATGGTATATAGTATGGCACCTCTTGAGCAATGTGCAAGTCATTGCGGATTTTGAAAATATCAACAAAATGAGAGAGACAGCATGTTATAACTAAGATTTTCGCTGGTTAAAGGCTTGAGTATGTTCCAACATTTTAGACTAGCCATTTTGCTGAAAATCAAGGTCCTTTCAGTTTGTTTAACACATTATAATTGTAATTTTCATGATTCATTGCGGCATTATGTTTCATCTCTTTGGAATGTCAACTGCTAGAGCATGTGTAAGTATTATTTTGGCAACCCAAATAAAAAATAATTGGAAGTGTATCGTATGTTTGGCTACCTAGAAAGCCGATTACATTTTAGGAGCCCACTTACACATGTCACTGGTGTTCAGTGAGTTGGCGTGAATCTACTTCATAAAAAGTTGATTTCTGAGGAGTCTACTTGAGAAAATCATGGTCTTAGTTCACTTCTTGTGTACAGAGGTAGCAAAATCTCAAGGCACTCATAGACAAGATTTTTTTTTTTTTCGTCCTTATCCTCCCAAAATTGAGGCTCAAATCGATGCATGACCTAGTGAGACTTCACCCTTACCGCTTGAGCTAGTCCTTGGCTTTAAAAGGGGGCCTCAAATTCTCTTTTTTCCTTTTTATTTTTTTTTTTTAATTGAATGGAAAAAATCAGATTTAATGGTCAATTCCTTCCTTCCCGTCTACCCTCCGTGCGTGTGTGTAAGAGAGAAAACCCTGAAACCACTCGTGCCTCAGCTTGCCGGAGTGGCTGAGCAGCTGGCAGGCTGGCAGCCGTCCGCCACTATCTGCTGCGCCCTACTCTCTCCCTCTCCCTCTCTTGCGTGCCCAGCACCGCCGGCCGCCTCTTCCGTTATGTAATATGATTTCTAAATTTCTATGTATTTGTTTAATGTTTCAAAATGAATTCTATATGATTAAATGTTTATAGATGCATTTGAAATTTTTATACGATTCCATCAATCCATCAGCTATATCATTGTAATGAGCTCAGAAGAAGCAAAATTAATTTAGGGATCATTCCCGTAATTAAAATGTTTTTTCTGATTTAGGGATTTATCTAATACCTAATGGTTGGTGTGATTAATTCTGATTTAGGGCTTTATGATTTATGTAATGGTTGCTAACTGATTCTGTAAACCGGGATGAGCTACTTTTAATCTGTTTTTTTTTTTTGTAGATTTTTGAGTAAAAATTGGTTCTTGAAGATAAGAAAGTCACCTGTTCTAGTTTGGCTATTTGGGTTTTCTAGGAAGTGGGTGAAAGGTGATCTTTTGTTATCTCTGGCTGATTTTCTAATACTTGGCTTGATTTAACTAATTCTGGGGTTTAGGAGGGAATATGATTGGAAGTAAGGGACCATTTGACAAAGTTCTTTAGGAGGAAGTTGGATGGAAATTGAGATTTGGGGGGAGGGGTTTGTTTATTTGGTTCCAATAGCTAATGCTACTTGGTATGATTAAATTCTGTTTTAGGGATTTATGATTTATCTAATGGTTGCTGTGAACCTCTGATTGAAAAAGTTTAATGCATGGGTTAGATTGTATTAGTTAAAATATTCGTATTATTCGGGGCCTAATTTATGAAGTTCGCCTCAGGCCCCCAAAATCACAGTCCTTGGCCTCCTCAAAGACTTAAGTTTATCAAACAAATGATACTCTTTAACATATAATACAAAATGCATATGCAAGATAAGATTTTCGTAGAATACTATGTCTATACCTCCATCTCTCTATCAGAAACACAAACAGACAATTGATCATCCGTTTGTGGGAATATTTGGTTACTAGCATTTAGTAATGTAACTGCTTAGAAGAATGAAACAAGTATTTCTTCTGGACTCGATTTGTGCAAGTTGAACATTGTTTAATTGTTTTCATTCATTCTTATTTACAGGTGTGGCGCCTGATTACAAACTTCTTTTTTCTTGGCAAATTTTCTATCAATTTCGGGATTCGCCTCTTAATGATGTATGAGCACTACATTCTGATTCATACCAGCTAAACCAATTAAGATTTTACTTCTGGATATTATAAGCTTTGCCAGTGTACTGTTGAATCTTAGGTAGCTTTGTGTAATTGATTTTTGTAGAGCAAGATANGGAGCTTTGTCACTATTGGTATGTAAGACTCTCTCTCTCTCTCTCTTCACCCCCACCCACCTGTGTGTGCACGGCAACATAAGAGGCACTTTATTTGGGCAGTGAATAGGTTAAACATATTGCATAAAAGATGTTTCGTGTTTCTTTCTGCACTCAAATCTCATCTTTCTTTCTAGTGGCCTCTTGCCTTTTCCAATAGCATTCCCCTGTTATATCAGTTTCTTCACTTCAAGTACAACTATTCACATCAAGATGTTTTGCATAATACAATTTATATGGATTGATGTTATGGCATCTTGTATATAACGCGTTTTGACCTGCACGTTTAGGTTCTATCTGCAATACCCTTCTTCGGGTCCAATTTCTTAGGGGTATCACTTGTTTTCATGCTTCTATATGTCTGGAGTAGAGAACATCCAAATGCCACCATCAACATATACGGCCTTGTGTCTCTCAAGGTAATTTTATTTCTAGATATTTTGGATTATGCACTTGTTAATGAGATTTATGGTTTTTTAAGTATTATTTATGATTTTTTGCATAATTGTTTCCTCGCAGGCATTTTATCTACCATGGGCCATGCTCTGCTTGGATGTTATTTTTGGTTCTCCAATTGCACCAGATCTTTTAGGAATTATTGCTGGACATCTCTATTACTTCCTGACTGTGTTGCATCCAATGGCTGGTGGGAAAAACATACTGAAAACTCCAGTTTTGATGTATCCTTTTATTTGGTTTCTTCAAGGGACATCATGCATACATTTGCCACGCACAAAAGCTTGCATGCACACAGGCGAACTGCCTCTCCTCTCAGGAGGCCAATAGTAATCTTCGCGTTTCTTCAGTATGAGAGATCATTCCTGACATAATTATTTTTGTCATCGTTTCTTCCACCCGCAAAACCCAGATTCTAGATGGGAGGAAATAAACATAAACAACAGAAAGTTTAAAAGCAATATAACTTAGGTTACTTTTGTGAGAGAGAGAGAGAGAAGAAGAACAAATGAAATTGGAATTGTCTGCTGATGGTTGCTCACTCAACGTTCTTTTTTATTCTGTCAATTTCTTTAACTGCCACGTCACAGACAGAAACTAGTTGCACGATGGAGAATTGGAGCTCCGGCTAATTATTCCCCCCAGCCCGAAAGAACTTCTGGTGGGGCATTCAGGGGAAGATCTCACAGACTTGCTGGATAATATTTCCTTTCTAACTATCTAGATGTGAACATCGAAAATAATAGAGCGAGTTTTGTGCACGTGTTGAAATAACTGCTGACAAGGGAAAAGATAGTATTGTAGATGTGATCCAAGTTTGAGCATCAAAGTTCTAAGGTGTACACTCTTTTCATCTGCACATTTTCATAGTATTTTGGAGGAGGAAAATCATTGATAGAAATAGTGAATGAACCTATATATATACAATATTAAATTCTTCCATTTGGATTACAAGTACCTTTATGTTTCATAAGTAGTTGATTATACATAGAACATTATGATCTTATATGATAAAACCAATCAAGAAAACAGATGTACCTCACTTGGTTGAGGGATTCAAAACCATCCAAGAAAATAGTCTTCTCTTTTCCCATTGATGTATGTTCTCTAAGGTCATTCCGATTACTGTTGGATTTGATTCAAGCACGTTGAAATAAGTTGGCTGGCTCGTTCAAAACAAGTTTGGGAGTTGTTTATAATTATAAATACATACAAATAATTGGTGGATAAATGGGTAACACTGAGGATTTCATGAAAGGATAATGTTACTTTTGAGCCTGTGTATACCCATCAGAAGCCAATGTGGCAGTAGGTCACTATCATATTCATCATTGAGTTAAAATGCTTCCTAGATTTATTAGAGAGTGATAGTTGCCTTATTGTCATCTAAACTGCTAATAGGTAATAATGATTACAAATAACACCACAAAATTTGTAGACAAAAATTGATTTATTCGATTACATGTGCACGTTAAATTCAAGCTCATTAGAAATCAGGTTGGACAAGTTTCGGTTTTAATGCGCTGCGTACCATTACTAAACTTTAATTCCCAGTTAAACAGGATCCTGAACACACAAGTTGTAGATTTCGACACAGAAAAAGAATAGTTATAGAGTTGATTTGATGTTATCATCCCTCTGTACAAAGTTCTTTATTTGTTTATTTTTGTTAGTTCAAAACAAGCACATTGCAAAGAACTGCAGATGATGTAAAAAGTGTTGGTCCATACTTGATCAACATTCAACAACACCCATAGTTTGTTAGAGAGGCAACCTTATGGGTCACTCCGTTCCCCTGAGAGGAAGTGTAGCCATAAGTAATACAGTTACCTCTGTTAATAGCGCTATGATATTCGATAAAATAAGATTTAATCGAGAATTTGCAATCCAATGGAAAACCTTGATTACTACATCTGAATTAAGAGAACAATCTCATGCAAAAGCTAATCCCTCCGAATCCAGCAATCTTGATTTTATACAGAGAAAAAAGGACAAAATTACATCTAAAATCTCAATATAACCAGCTATTAGACTAGGACCATGGTTCATGTACATAAGCATGGCCTTACAAAACATGACCAGATACACACAATGCAAGGGGGGTGGGTGGGGTTTTTTTTTTCATTTTTTTATTCCGGTGGACCCCACACGTGAGTGGGTGTAAAACATCTATGGAAGAACTTGATGTTTAGGCTGTGGAGCCTAATTACTGTTACTATGCGGAGTCGTGACCGCAAGTCAACCTTGAGGCGTAATTAGGAATTTAAAATTTTCACATTGGGTAATTTTGATTTTGCCTTAATTTTTCTTATGAAGCTATCATAAAAGTTTTAAATCATTATATCATCATCAAAGTAGAGAAGATGGAGAAAGTTGTAACGAACCGGGTCCTACTTAACGGGCTGTCCCTGCCGTTAGATTGACTACTTACTGTCCACATTGTACCAACATGAGCCTTTTCAGCATACTTTGTCCTCACCGCACGCTCCCCGAGAAAACTTCTCAGGGGATTACCCATCATGAAATTGCTCCAAGCCAAGCACGCTTAACTGTTGAGTTTCTAATGATGGACTTTCG
>CAIGRF010203988.1:0-17028 GCA_903798235.1 Fraxinus ornus | reverse complement strand
GATATTTAGGAAGGGACGATATTTAAGGTATTTACTTATTTAAAATTCTCTCTCCAATCTACACATATAAAATGGATTGATTATAATAAATAAAATATTATTTTTTTAATTCCTTAAAACCTGATTATTGAATTATTAAAGTTAACATTAGAATTATGAAAATGGAAATCTAATACTAGGGGTGGGTGTAATTTCCTCATTTTTTTCCCTTCCATTTCAGCCGACAATTGGAGTCCAAGTCATTATATAATTCCATTCCAAAATCAAGTCCATGAGGCCCATTTAATTTTGTTAATTTCCATTCTAATTCCAATAGTCAAAGTCTCAATTTGACTCCAATTCACACCTCTTCCTGCCAACAATTTTGTGCCAATTAGGAGTCAAAGTAGACAACAAATTCTTCTCAATTTCCAAAGGGTGGAGTTTGATACCATCTTTGCATCCAATAGCCCATTAATCCTTCTTTCTTTTCCAATTGCTTCAAAGTGAGTTCATAACTAAAAAAAAAAAAAAAAAGAAAATTAACTCAACTTAAGTAGAAATTAATAATTTGACGACATAAAAGTTTAATAATATAGTCCGAATAAGTGCACAAAACGCACTTATCACTATGCATAAACTTTCAGAGGCAGCGGGAACAACCCCCACTCCAACACTTACAATCCGAAGTGGAGGAATTATTCAAATTTCTCGAGGACTAACAATCAAGGACAGGGATAAGGAGGAAATTATCATAATAGACCACCAGGTTTCAACCAGTAGGAACATAGCAACAACCCCAAGATAAGAAGCCTTCTTTAGAAACTTGATCTCTCAGTACATCACAAAAACCAACTAACTTTTAGAACGAACATGCTTCTATTAAGAATTTGGAGCAGCGGGTGGGATAAATAGCAGTTGCGTTATCAAAAATAACTCTGGGGTCTTTTCCTAACAACACAAAGACAAATCCAAAGGAACATGCCAAAGCTTTCACTACACGTAGTGGAGTTCAGTTACTAGAAATACACGTGAAATGGCCAACTACTGATACAGAGAAGGTACCTACCATAGGTGAGGAGCATGTGGATCAGTCTAACAAAAACACAAAAGAAAATCAAGTCGAGTTTGCAGATAGTCCACAGGTTAAGGCAACTGCTCTTGTTAAAGCTTATGTACCTCCAATTCCATTCCTACGCAGATTGTAGAAATACGAGCTTGATAAGCAGTTCTTGAGTTTTTTGGATGTGTTCAATAAGTTGCATATCCACATACCATTTGCAGAAACCTTATCTCAGATGCCTTATGGTAAGTTTATGAAAGGCATACTATCGAATAAGAGGAAGCTGGAGGATAATAAAACGGTCATGCTGACACAAGAGTGCAGTAAAAGACTCCAACATAAATTACCATCAAAATTAAAAGATCCAAGGAGTTTAACTGTTCCTTGTAATATTTGTAACAAATATATAGATAAAATATTATGTGATTTAGGGGCAAGTATTAACTTAATGTCTTTATCTATTTTCAGAAAATTAAGTTTGAGGTAGGCAAAAGCCACTACAATTTCATTGTAGTTGGCTGACAAGTCGATCAAACACCCTAGAGGCATTGTTGAAGATATTTTGGTGAAGGTGACAAGTTCATATTCCTAGTGGACTTTATTATCATGGATAAAGAAGAAGTTAAGGACGTCCATCTCATATTGGGTCGTCCATTTTTTGCTACGACAGAGATTTGATAGATTTACAGAAGGGTTAATTAATTCTAAGGCTAGATGAAGATGAACTAAAAATCAACATCTTCAAGGCATTCAAATTGCAGAATGAATATGACTGTTGCATGCAACATTCATATTTAATCACCTTCAATAACCACTTGAGGCTTGTTTGGTACACTCTTTGGACTTGCTATCTGAAAAAGATAAAGCAAGAAATGTACTAGATGCATGGCAGCTTTACCACCATTCTTCAAGCAACCACGATTGGAGCTTGGTAAAGGTCCCACAAAACCTTTACCATCTATTCAACAAACTCCAATACTTGAGCTCAAATAGTTGCCTACTTGCCTGTGATATGCTTATTTAGGGGAAAAGAATTCGCTTTCAGTTATTATCTCGAGCTCTCTCACAGAAGAATATCAGCTATTGAGGGTAATTTGGGATCACATGATAGCAATTGGGTAGACTATCTATGACATAAATGGGATTAGTCATTCCCTTTATATGTATAAGATTGTAATAGAAGAAAATTATAGCCTTCAATAGAGCATCAACACAGATTAAATTCGACTATGTAGGAGGTGATAAGAAAGGAAGTTGTGAAATTTTTGGATGCAAGAATCATATATCTTATATCTGACAGTCATTGGATTGTTGCAGTACAAGTTGTACCCAAAAAATAAAGATTCATGGTGGTTCCAAATGAAAATAACGAACTTATCCCTATGCGCACAATTACGGATTGGAGAGTTTGCATTAACCACCACAAACTCAACAATGTCACTAGGAATGACCATTTTTCCCTTCATTTCATTGATTGGATGTTGAAGAGGCTCACAGGGTAGACATACTACTATTTTTTGGACGGATATTCAAGGTATAATTAGATTCTTACAACATCAGATTATTAAGAGAAAACAACCTTCACTTATCCCTGTGGCACATTTGCTTACAGACGAATGCCCTTAGTTTATGTAACACCCAGCCACATTTCAGCATTGTATGATGTCCATCTTTTTAGACATTGTAGGACATATTATTGAGGTATTTATGGATGGCTTTTCAATTTTTGGGACTTCATTCAAGGAATGCTTAGATCACTTCGGGCTGGTATTGCAGCGTTATAAGGATACCAACTTTGTGCTTAATTGGGAGAAGTGTCACTTCATGATTTAGGAAGAAATTATGTTGGGACATCTGTTATCAGCTAGAGATATTGAGGTTGACAAGGCAAAGATATAGGTTATTGAGAAGCTATTTCCACTAGTTTTAGTAAAGGAAATCAGAAGCTTCTTGAGATGTGCCAAATTCTACCATCGCTTTATCAGTGATTTCTCAAAAATCATGAAGCCCCTATTCTACTTGTCAGAAAAATGTGTTAATTTTCACTTTTCTGAGGAGTGTTTGGCTGCTTTCAACACTCTAAAAGAAAATTTAGTTCCAGTACTAATTGATTGCTCCTGATTGGGATTTGTGGTTTGAGTTGATATGTGATGCTAGTGACTACGCAGTCGGGACAATTATGAGTCAGCGCAAGGACAAGATTACACAGGTAATTCACTATGCTAGTAAGACTCTATTTGAGGCTTAATTGAATTATGCTACTACAGAGAAGGAACTTTTGGCAGTGGTGCTCGCCTTAGATAAATTTGGTTGTTTAAAGATAGTTGTTTACATGGATCACTTAGCATTGAAATACTTGTTGAGCAAGAAGGATGCAAAATCGAGACTCATTCGATGGATACTTCTATTACCAGAGTTTTATTTAGGAATCCAAGACAAAAAGTGGAGTAGGAGTGTGGTTGCAGATCACATATCTTGCTTTGAATCTCAAGAATAAGTATGAGATTAATGAAGCATTCTACGATGAGATACATTTTCAAATTGGGACTACGCCATGGTATGTAAGTTATGTAAACTATTTGGCTAGTTCCGTCATTCCACTGGAGTACTTGAGTCATGAGGAGAAGAAAATTTTTAGTGATCTTAAACATTATTTTTGGTATGATCCGTTTCTCTACAGGTAGGGCCTGGATCAGATAATTCGTCATTACGTTCCAAAAGAAAATCAAAATCACTTGTTGGAGCATTGCCACCCTCCCCATATGCAGCAACCAAAATAGGAGCAAAAGTTTTACAATTAGGTTTTTATTGGCTTACGATGCTCAAGGATGCTTATACTTTGGTGAAGAAATGTGATGAGTGGATGATTGAAAATATCTTGAGGAATAATAAGATGCCCTTAAATGGCATTCTAGAAGTGGAAATATTTGACGTTTAGGATATTAACTTTATGGGACCATTCCTCTGTTCATATGGTCAGTAGTATATCTTGGTGGCGGTGGATTACGTGTCTAAATAGGTAAAGGCTATAGCTTTTCCTATTAACGACGGACAAGTTGTGACTTAATTCCTAAGGAATAACATTTTCTCAAGGTATGGCACCCCGCGAACTATTATTAGTGATGGTGGAAAGCACTTTTGCAACCGCTAATTTGCGACGTTCTTGGCTAAGTATAGAGTTATGTATCGTGTCTTAACTCCATATCATCCTTAGACTAGTGGGCAAGTGAAAATATTCATCAAGGAGTTGAAAAAGATTCTTGAGGCAATAGTGAATACATTGTGTACAGTCTGGTTAAAGAAATTAGATGATGCACTATGGTTGACAGAACAACTTTCATGACTCCCATTGGCACGACCCCATATAGGATGGTATCTGGCAAGGCATGTCACTTACCAGTTGAGATGGAGTAAAGACATATTGGGCTACACACATGCTCAATTTTGATATAGAGTCAGCCGGAAAGCATAGAATCCTTCAACTCAATGAACTTGATGAATTCAGGTTGGTGGCACATGAGAATGCCAAGTTATACAAGGAAAAGACCAAGAGATAGCATGATAGGCACATCAACAAAAAATAGTTCGAGGTTGGCCAACAAGTTCTCATGTTCAATTCTCGCCTAAAACTCTTTTTAGGCAAGCTATGGTCTAGGTGGCTGGATCCATTCACCGCAGTAGCTATGTTTTCACATGGCGCATTGGAGGTAGTGTCTCAAGATCACTTGATTAGGTACAAGTCAATGGGCAACACTTGAAAGTTTATTGGGGAGGTGACTACTCCAATGAAAATAAAATACTACCATTTGATAGTGCGAAGTAGCCTAAGCAACAAAGTCAAGCTATAGAGTACGAACAAACTTTTATTGGGAGACAACCTAATCCTCTTCCCTTTTGTTTATCTAGTTTTAATGCATTAGATTGGAATTTTTTATGATTTGGTATGTTAGGAATAGTTATGCTTCGTCCATCCATCACTTAGCAATGTATGAGTCACACGGGCTTCAAATATGTTTTGCATGAGTTTGGGGGTTTTAAAACCATACTTAGGGGATTTAGAATGAAAAGCACGTGTTTCGAGGTAAAAAAAAAAAGAGGTTTTTAGAGCTTTAACCAATCAATAGTGTGTTAGTTGAAAAAAAGAGTGAATTTAGTAAAATCATCGTTATTCACATCAGACACGTTTTTCAAATGTTTTTGTATTGGTATTATGTATTAGATTAATAATTGGTGTAAAAATCCTAAGTTGAGTTGATTTATGATTATTTATGTGAAACTTGATCTACATTGCACATGACATTTATGTTTTGCATTTTGAGTTAATGATTCGGTTCATATTATGAGAAAATTTGAATAATCTCGAAAAATCAAGATTAAATATATCCCTAACCCACTTTTAGGATAGTTTGGAGATTGTTGAACTGGTATAAGGGAACATTGAGATGAAAAGGGATTCCATGTGTGAAATTGTTGTGTTGATTGTCTAAGATCAATAAGATGAAGATTATGTGAAAGTCTTGAGTTTGGGGTTAGTTGTGAAAACTAAGTGCTTAATAAGCATCACACTAATCAAGTATGAAAAGGGGAAAAAGATACCATGTTGCGAATCTACCTTAAAAGACCCCAATAAGGACACCTATTTAAAATCCCCAAAAGAAAAGTCAATAAGGGATCAAACTAGTGCATGAAATAGAATACGTACAACAAAATTAAAAATGCAAGTGCATGAAACAGAACACACGTTACATGCTTTGATTAAGCACCAAACACTTGGTTGAAAGAACTAAACCGTTGATAAGAGGCGAGTAGCTTAGTTGAGTTTTAGTGGTTGAAGTGGTAAGAAATATAGAAGAATCCTTATTTTTTTAAAGAGTTAACTTGTATTGGTGAAATCTATTCAAATTGGAGAAGGTAAATATTAAAATTAGCTAATCTTCAACCTAAGAACGCGCCTTAGGAAAAGTGAGTGAAAAGTATAAGTTTGTGGTATCTCACGAGTGGAAAAAGCAATCATTTGACTATTGAGAATTAGGAATTGAACCAATCATGAGTTTATGACATTTTACACGAGTCTTCACACACATCATCGAGTTTCACACTGAATGAGTACAAATTAATTTCAAATATGTGATTTTGACACCATTCATAGTATCAACACAAAAATTCCAATCCTGAGACTAACGGCGTGCCATCAAACCAAGTTTTGATTGATTTAGGCAATAATTTATTTGAGAACCAACAAATATTCAAGTTTGGGAGTATTTGATAAGTGTATTCTATACACTTATTTGTACCGTTAAATTAGAATATTTGCTGATTAATTCTTTGAAATATATCTTAATTCTACTAAATATTGCTTTGTAGGAGAGCATTGATGATTTTGGTGGAATTGGTGAAAATGAGTCAGAAAAGGGCTAAAATGAATCAAATCTAATGTCCAGGGACTAACGTGCAAATAATCCAAAGTTGGCTCCAAACTAAGAAGGAAGACTCGAGAATGCTAGGATGTCGAAAAATAAGAAAATAAACTAAAAAGAATTGAAAAGGACGAAAAATATCTTGGAGGCAACTTGACACCAAACCAAAGACCAAGGCTCATGCCCTCACCTGCAGGTAAGTTACGCGCCTCAACCATTTCTGTGCAAGAGAGGGCACGCCTATTACCAGGGCTCACACTTAAGTCTAAAATTGAAAAAAAAAAAAATTATGTTTCCTCTTTTTTATTTTTTATTTATTTTATTTTTTTTTCCTTTTGGTAGCTTATATAATGCATTTTTTTTTTTGGCATAGGCACGTCCAGAAGAAAAAAAAAAAAAAAAACTTAGTTTTAATCATAGTTGAGCAAGAAATGAGAGATTTTTGCATTCAAGAAGCGGAATTGTATATTTGGGTCAAGTCTCAAGCGAATAATTGGAGTTTTCACGTTCTTCATTACATTCTTAACCCCGGGTGATGTCCTTTCTCTTTCTTTGGTATAAACTTGATATGATAATGCTAGGCTAAGTATTCTGTGTATTGGATGGATGACAAAATATATTGATTTATAGTTTTTAATTTAAGGCTTATCGTTTTTAGTTAATTCTCGTGTTTGTGATTTAATTTGCATTAATTATGTTTGTTTGAATGTTTGAGCACCATTTAGATAAATATGTTACTTATTCGTAGTGTTGGAAGACTCGCAATAAGTAGAACACTACATATTTAGCATACGGGTAATAGACATTATGAATAATATTTATGGCGTGTGCGATCATTTGTGATAATTCTATAATTGAATGCGTGTTTTGCATATGAATTTGGACTAAGAATATGATCGAGTAGTGTTAAGCATAGATTTAGTATATCTTGGAAAAGTATATTAAATATTAATGGATTATTGATTGTCACAAACACGTGAATCACACTAATTAACATAAATCGAGAATTGGAACTAGACGTCAATAGGTGGAGTCGAAAATCCAATACATTCATCTCGTTATTCGATGAAATCAATCTTTATTGTTTTCATAGTTAAAATTTGAATAGTAAACAAAAAAAAATATTGTTTTGTGTTACCAATTATTGAGTTTGGTAATAACTAGTACACTAAAGTTGAACTTTATTTCTCATGGGACGATAACTCAACTCACTACGTATTATTTGTCAACATTCTCGTATGCTTGCAGGAATTTTTAGAACATCCAACATCTTCTAGTTTGACATTTGACCATCAATTCGTTATGCAAAGGAGATTTTAATAAGAACGGTAAAGCCTACGTGCCATATTCACATGCACCACAGCTATAACATTTTGGGACGTGAGTTGTTTTGTTTCATGTTTACCTAACCCCTTAGTTTGCATAGGAGAGGTATTAGAAGGATCAAAACAACTATGTACTTGATAATCAATTGGGACCAAGTAAAATTCGTAGGGGTAATGTGAAAATTCGTAGGGGAGACATTATTGCACATATTAATATTAGAAAATTTAAAATCGTGTTCATTCAATTATTGTCAACCAAGAATAGAGGTTAAAGTGAAAAAAAAATAGGTAGATTCTAATTCCTAGTGTCATTATCAATTTAAGTTTTCCTCCTACTTTTTCAATCACTTTTAATTGCTTAATTAGAAAATTCAGAAATAGTAGTTAAGAACAACACAAATCAATAAATATGTGTATTCGATTAAAGTTAGCGTTAATTAAGTTGAATCTAAATATGTAAACATCGCGATAATGATTCTCCATTTATCACTTTCTTACTTGTCCATGATATCATGTAAGTCTTGCGTAATTTTATCGAAATCATGAAGGGATTTCGTCGTAACTTTCTTAAAGACTTTTGTTGGGAGCATTACACCATATATTATAGATTGCATTACAATTTCAGATGGCTTAGTATGACCCATGACTCATCATTACCACACTATAGAAATAAAGTAATGCTATCCAGCATAAGTGGTGCTAGAGCACCTGTCTAAGTGTCCACATTTGATAGGTACAATTAAGTGGATGTTTTAACTTTGCATTTAAATGAACTTATTATTTAATGGCATCTAATTGTCACCTAAACTGGTGTTGAGCATCAATGATGCTAAATAGCATTACTAATAGAAATATATTGCTACATTGACACAACTGAACAAGTTATTTTGCTTTGAATTTCATTTTTTTTCAATTATTTTCCTTCATTAATTACTCTTTTGTTCGTCATAAAAGGAATAGTGCTGGTTACGCCCTTAGAAAACCTGCAATTAAATGTTCTCTTAACTCGATTTGTCTTGGAGAGTCCCCAAGCTTTATTGTTAATTTGTACTCTTCCATATTTTCTGAACAAAGCTACATTTCAAAGAAAATAAATAATCTATGAAGTTGTTTTCTAGTAAATAATCATACAACTATCAATGAAAGTCTAGAAAATCTATAGAGAAACACAATTACCGACACGATAACATCATCGATCATCATCTATGAACCTCTATTAGTTGTTATTAAAAAATAAATACAGCAATGGAGAAAAAAACAAAAGAGAAGAAAATGATGAATATAAATCCGGTAAAGGCTTGAACACGAAAATTATATTGTTGTCGTCAAACGATATTTGCCTCATCTACAATGCTTTTAAGGATTTAATGGCAAACAGTTTATAGGATTAAACAAACCTTATGAAGATAACCAAAAGCAAAGTGAATCTTCAAATGAACAAGTGAAAAAAAAAAAAAAAAGAATAACGATTATGTAAATGGACAAAAATTTCTCTCAAAAAATTGGTTGAATAATCAATGTAAAATCTGATGTGCACAACAAATATTTATAGGTTTCAGCCATTCCATATGAAGTGGTTCCAAGCTCAAATCAAGATGTGCAATATTTCATCAATAAATCACTAGAAAATTCGAAAAAATCCAGCCAACGGTCATAATTTTTTAACTATGTGATCGCATAGTTATAACGTTTACTGCCCGAAATATCCTTGCAACCTTCTATGTGACCATAAGCCTAAATGGCTTATGCGGTTGCATAGATCACTTATAAGGTTATAATTTTTTAACTATGTGATCGCATAGTTATAACATTTTGTTTTTTCTTTGTCTTTTTTTTTTTAATTCATCCTTCGTTCACTTATTTGATTTTGAACAATAAATTTACAACAATCCCTCACTTGTCCAAAATCAATATTAATCACGTAATCAAATATCGATACCCACGCATAAGGTTTAAATATCTCTCGATTTAAATCTAACCATAGTGTAAATCTCATAAAGCATTATCAAAATTTCAGGTAGTTAGAACGCTTTGAACTAGTTATTTCTTGTGACAATACCGATTAAATCACAACACAAGTATTAAATTTTCACAAGTTCCTCTAACCCGCTTAGTGATAATATGGCCTTGCACTTATCATTTTTAAGTTCACATATGTGAAGTTCTTCTAGTATCTTTGTTACTTTTAGAGATACTTGTACACCGTATTGAACTTCATTAAGAGTTCTATGTATAACTCATCCCTCCAACAATAACTAACACTATTTACCAAAGATACGGTTTAATAAATTTAATAGTATTGAAATCAATCCAGTTATCGAATGATTTGTTATTACCCTTCGAACCTATATATACATGTTTAGAATATTTTTGGTAAGGTTGCTATCATTGGTGAATTTAATTAAGGAGTTTCAACCCCATTATACTTGATGGCAATCTTACTAACTCTCTCGTGAGAGATTTAGTAAATGGATCAACTAAGTTCTTACTAAACTTAACATGTGTAAGATAAATTATTTCATGCTTTATTAATTTCCTTACGTGCTCGTGTCTTAGACTCATGTATCTAGACTTTCCATTTTATAATTCGTTATATGCTCGAAGCAAGAGTAGCTTGACTATCACACAAGATAGGTATTGAAGAAATATCCGTTATATCTAAAAGTATTTCATGAACAAATCTCTAGCCACTCAACTTCTTTTCCAGTTTCAACCAATGCTACAAACTCCGACTCCATTGTTGAGCGAGTAATGCAAGTTTGATTCTTAGATTTCCAAGAAACTGTTCTTTCTCCAAGAGTACATATCCAACCTGAAGTGGACTTATTTTCTCCTATACTCGATAGCAACTACCATCAGTATATCCTTCCAAGATTTTTAGGGAACATTGTATATTGCAGTCCAAGGTTTTGGATTTTCTTTAAGTAGCCAAGAACCCTTCCGATGGCCATTCAATGTTCGAAACTTGGATGGCTAGTTAACCAACGTTGTTTACTCACAGCAAAGGCTACATCAGGTCTTGTACATTGTGCCGTATAAATAAGACTTCCAATTGCACTTGCATATTCTAATTGAACTATTGCTCTCCCATCATATCAATTTGATACTTGGATCAAACGAGGTATTAGCTTCTTTAATGTTCAAATGGTTGAACTTATTTATCACATTCTCAACATAATGTGATGGGCTCAATGTAAAACCCCCCACTATCCTTTTTAACTTTGATACAGAGAATAGTATCTACTTATCCAAGATCTTTCATTTTGAACATGGAGAATAGAAACCTCTTCATTTCTTTGATACAGTTTGTATTGTTGCTAATGATCAACATATAGACATATTAATGTGATTATATATCACTTACTTTAGTATATAGACATTTGTCTATCGAGTGATTAAAACCATTTGACATTATTTTAAAGTCAGATTTCTTGTGCCATTCTTTAGGGGCTTGTTTTAATTCATATAATGATTTGATTAGTTTGCACACCTTATGTTCATTTCCCAGTAGAACAAACTGTTCTGGTTGTTCCATATAGACCTCATTTTTGAGATCTTCATTTAAGAATGTCGTCTTTACGTCTATTTCATGGACATGTATTTCATAAATAGATGCTAGTGCAAACAAGATCCTTATCAAGATTATCCTAACCATGAGTGCATGTGTGTCAAAGTATTCTATTCCTTCCTTTTGATGATACCCTTTAGTTACTAATCTAACTTTATAGGTATTGAGTGTTCCATCGAAATTATATTTCCTTCTAAACACTCATTTACAACTAATGGATTTAGAACCCTTTCGTAAATCAACTATTTCGCAAGTGTTATTTGAAATAATAGAATCCATTTCATTATTTATCACCTCTTTCCGAAATACGCAATATCTAGAAGACATTGCTTCCTTATAGGGTTTAGAATCACTTTCGACTTGAAGAACAAAAGGAATTGTTCTTACAACATCCTTAATATTTCCTCCCACTAAGTAGAAAGAAATAAGTTGGGATCCAATTCATCCGATCCTAAACCTTTTTCTTTTCTAACTCTCTTACTTATTCGAGATTCACTTTCAACATCTCTTGTAGATGTCTCTTCTTGTAAGTCTTTAGAAGTCGGAATGTCTAAACAAGTTTCATTTTAAAAAAACTCTAGTTGCCAATACGTTCTCGAAAATCTCCACATCCCTTGATTCTATTATATAATTTGATTCTAAGTTTAGTAACCTATAGGTCTTGCTATTTAAAGAATATCCCACAAAGGCACATTCAATACCTCTAGGAACTAATTTAGTTCTCTTAGGATCCATATTACTGTAATAAGCAAGATACCCCCCACACTTTGAAATAATTAATATTTTGTTTTCTACCTTTCCATATTTCATATGGAGAAACCTTATTTTTTTTTCAAAGGAATCCTATTTACTATATGACAAGCACTAAGTAAAGCTTCACTGCATAAGTTATATGGTAATCTATAATTCAATAACATGGCATTTATCATTTCTAAGAATGTCATGTTCTTTCTTTCTTTCTGCTAGAACATTTTATTCTAGTGCTTGTGGTGTAGAGCATTGATGAATTATTCCATTTTGTTCGCAAAACATATTGAATTCATTAGAAAAATATTCTCCACCTCTATCATTTCTTAGAGTTTTTAGTTTCCTTCCTAATTGATTTTCATCTAATTGATTTTCAACTTCAATATTATATGTTTTAAACACTAAAAGCTTCATCTTTATACTTTAACAAATATACATAAGTATACCTAGAGTAATCATCAATGAAAGTAATAAAATATCTATTACCACCTCTTGCTAGCATGCATGCCATTCAATTCACAAACATCAGAATGAACAAGTTCTAGTAAGTTTGTTGATCTTACTACACTATGAAATAACTTTTTAATCATCTTTGATTTAACACATGTTTCACCTTTTTCTAAGTTATCGAATTCACATTGTATCAATTCACATTTAATCATTCATAATGCTAACTCCTATGTATGCTAATCTACCATGCTATAAATTAAATAAACCAGTAACACAGGTAAATGATTTTGTTTTTATTAGAATTATCCTCAAGAGTACAAAGCTTGACCATTCCTTCAGTTGAATAGCCCTTTCCAACAAAGTACCCATTATGGGTTAATACAGTTTTTCAGATTCAAAAATAGATTTAATTCCTGGTTTTCCCAATAGGACTCCACTTGCTAGGTTTCTATTCATTTCTGGTACATGAAGAACATTTGTCAAAGTGATACTCTTTCCCAAAGTAAAGATGATTTCCACATTTCGTTTGTTAATCACTTTTGATCTTCATTCATTTCCCATTTGGATTTTTTGACCATCTTCAATGTCATGATAAGTTTTGAAAAGGGACTTAAATAACAAACGTGGATAATAACACAAGTATCATATCACCAGCTCGAACCTTTGCCTTGGATTGCATTGATTTCACTCACCGTAGTGATAATCTCATCAATGGAATTTACTTGTCCTTCCTTCTTTGGTTGTTTCTTATGCCTACAATCTCTTGCATAATGTCCCAATTTTTTACAAACATAGCAAGGTTCCTTGAATTTGTTTTTGAACTTCCTTTGATCATTTTTGGGACCAAGAGATTTCCCTTTCTTCTTGTACTTGTTGGAGTTATTCACATTGTCCACGGCATTTGATTGTTTGATTTCCTGCAAGTACACATGATCGTGGTCAAGTAATAAAGTGATGAATAAAATGTCGAACCCACGAGGATTATGTATTCAACCGAATTCAAATTAATAGCAGCCTTAATCGAATAGCAAATAGGTTTTGAGTTTTCTATACTAATATCTAAATTATTGGTTAAACTAGAAAATAATTTAACTGGTTTGATTTCAAATATGTGAAAATATTGCTAAAATGTCGAATCCTCCTTGTTAATCCATTTTTCGCACAACAAATTAAAGTGACAATTTGTAATCATTCTTGTTGGTCAGTGTTCCTAATTTAATTGAAAATCTCTCTCGATAGTTTTAAAATATATTCTCCTCATGTGACCCTCATATCTCTCGATGAAAGATGCGAACATTAAAAATGCATTAAACGATCTAGAACACATATGAAAACCATGTAAAAATCATAGAGGTATATCTCTATCTCCTATCGAACTTTACAATGTTTATTATTTTTAGCTGAAAACCTATTATCTCTCTCGATAATAATATATTCGAATAAATCATCTCAATTAGTAGCTAATTAATTGAAAAGTCGATGGAAACAATAATAAACATCCAAGAAAATAAAATACTAGTCGTCAAAATAATTAATTAATATTAAAAATTTCAAAACAATGGTTCATCTATATTTTAGCAAAGTAAAAATTTAGCCTACCATAATATCAAAATTAAACACGCAAAAGTGGAACGACATCACCGAAAATTGACGAAATGTGATTAAATCTCCAATTGATTTTCCAAAGCTGCCCTTTTTTTTTCTTCTTCCTCAAGCCACCAATTATATATATATATATAATTTCAGCAGCCAATTCCCAGTTTTTTTTCTCTCTCTCTCTCACTCTCTCTCTCTTTATGCGTGTGTATTTCTTTGGTTTCCTGTGTGTATATAATTTCTTAACAGTCGCTGTTTTTCTTCCAGCCTCTGTTTTTTTTCCGTTTTGTTTGTCGTGTGTATACCTCCTTTCTTTTTTAAAGTTTTCTGTGTGTATAAGCAGCCGCCAACCTCTGTGTTTTATTTTTTTGCTGATGTCCAATTCTCCTATTGCTTCTGTGTGTGTGTGTGTATATATATATAACCCAACCAAAAGTCCATCCAAGTTGAGGCCCAATTTAGTTAATGTTTGCTATCCAAATCTTCAATTCTTCCATGTAATACAAGTTAGTCTCTTTCTTCCTTATCTCCTCATTTTGAATCTCCAACTTTTATTCAAGTGAGATTTAGCCCTCAAACTTCCATTTAATAGCCAATTGATCCTCTTTCTTTTCCAATTGCTTTGAAACGGGTCCAATATAGAAAAAATAGAAAATCATCCTAAGTTAAGTAAAATTTAACACTTTAACGACATAAAAACTTAGTAATATGGTCCAAATAAGCGCACAAATTGCACTTATCAAATACTCCCAAACTAAAACTTTTGTTTGTCCTCAAACAAGACTAAATAACAACGAACACACAACCAATTAATAATAATAATAATAATAATAATAATAATAATAATAAAATTAAGAAAAAAGATAAAAACATGTGGTTAGAAAATCCAGCTTTTTACCTTACGATTCAAGATCTCAATGTTAATTCCACAAACTTGCTTCAAAGTCGTAATATCAAACCAATATCCACTTTTCCAATGCAAAACTGATGTGCGTATGAAGAACTAAGTAGAACATCATGACTTTACAAGTTGCTTCAATTACCGACCCTCTGTGGTCAAATATATCCTTTCAAATCTCGTATGATTCACATACTTCCAAACTTGTTCTTTTGTCACTATTTCCCCGTGTGTAATCTAAGGTAGAATTTTTCATTACTATCATCACCCTCTCTATTTCAGATGGACTTTTCTAATTGTAAGTCAACACATCAATAAACAAGGATTCTTCAATTATTCGATTGCTTCGACCTCCAAACTCAATTTAGGCTAATTATCCTTCATCAAAAGTCAAATTCCCTCAAACAAGTGTTCGGAGTTTAACCAAAGCATTTAGCGTTTTTTTATGCATTTGTTTTTTCTTTTATTTTCAAAAGTGTTTTTCTTTTTATATTCTCTCCCTTAAACTTTCTAAATTAACCATGCAACATGCATTAGGCCGATGACTTCCAAGTCATATGATTTTAGGGCACCAAGTTTTAAACACTCTTACATGCTTAATAACCCAAGTGTAAAAGGCTTTGAAGAGAATTTTCACATTTTAAAAAAAAAAATATGCCTTGGTCAGTGCAATGCCCCTTATCAAACACTTATTCAAGCAAACCGACCTTCAACCTAAGATTTTCACCAAATTTTATCCCATTAATCTAAGATAATCCATACAAAAATTTTCACATATGGAATCCATGTCCACATCCGTATCTTCCTACAACAGAAAAATCACCCCAAACTGTGCTAAATCTAGTCTAAAGATAAGTAATTTAATATAATTAGGGTAAATCATCTTTGTTCAACTATATCGACCTATCAATTATATGAATCAACTCATAGTATCGTAATGTCCAACTTAATTCTAGTGCATGTATAATATCAAGTTTTGAAAGGTTAAGTCTCAAATAGTCTAGAATGCATCCTACACAGAGTTCATAAATCAACACCAAATCTCAAATTTAATCATCATTGCTAGCCAGACTATCTAACCCACACAAGTACACAACCTAAAATAAGAAAATATATTTTTTTTTATTTTTTTTCTTTGTTGAAAATCTTCAAATTCTTTATTTTTTTGTATTTTTCTATTACATACTAAAGCAATAACAAAAAAAACACACGAAAACTTAAAAACTCAAAGTTTTTCCCACCCACAAACTTAAAACCGATATTATCCTCAATGTCATAAGGCATAAATAAGAATATAAGGGGGCGGGGGAAGAAAATGAAGAATGTATTCTCCAAATTTTTCTGTTGAATTGTGAAAAGCTATTTGTCAATTTATCCCAACTTGTACTTTGCTAAGCTCCTTTCAATGTCAATATCCATGGTACCTATCAAGAGATGAAGAAAACAATCAAAAGAATAAAAGGAAAACTCCATTTGACTTAATTAATGTTTTCATTTAATTAGGCTAAATGCCAATGATGAAGATGACCCCCAAATTGAATTGAAATGTGCATATAACTAATGCAACCTATTAATCAAGAATAAAATTACGTGCAATGCAATGCAATACAAAAAAATAATAAATGAAAGGATTAGGAAATTGGGTTGTCTCCTAGTAAGCGCTTAATTTATAGTCTTTAGCTAGACTTAGCAGCTTGATCATTTCGGGTTGTGGAGTTGGGTGAATGACTTCTCTTTATCAAAATTGCCACCCCAATATACTTTCAAACGCTGCCCATTTACATTGAAGTTGCCTTTTGTCTCATGAGTCACCTCAATTGCTCCATGTGGAAAGACTTGAACAATTGTGAATGGTCCAGACCATTTGGAACGCAATTTCCCAAGGAAAAGTTTCAACCTAGAATTGAACAATAGTACTTTTTGATATGGAATGAACTTACGCCTCTGGATGTATATATCACGCAGTCTCTTTGTCCTTTCCTTAT
>CAIGRF010203943.1:9608-23728 GCA_903798235.1 Fraxinus ornus | reverse complement strand
TATCTCTCAAGATTGCATCATCAGTGGGCATTATGGGATTATGCCAATTCCAATACCATACCCATAGCTTATGCTGATGCCTATGACGATGGTATTAAATATTTCACATTGTCAGTTCACGTTGTTTGTTACAGTTAGCATTGTAGTTAGTTTAACCATCATCTAGATCTTTCCATTTTCTGTTTAATCTCCGCTAGTTTGTTAATATTATAGATGT
Organism: Fraxinus ornus; assembly: GCA_903798235.1. Taxonomy (NCBI): domain Eukaryota; kingdom Viridiplantae; phylum Streptophyta; class Magnoliopsida; order Lamiales; family Oleaceae; genus Fraxinus; species Fraxinus ornus. Next base: position 23,511 of record CAIGRF010203943.1, on the reverse strand, counting down.
AGATTTTTTTTATAGTTTATTTATAAGTTCATTTGCTGATTGTAAATTTGATTGAGTTGGAATGAAAATTTTCTTCTCGCCTTTTCTCTGAACTCAACATGGTATCAGAGCGGTGCTAGCTGCATCTATTTTTTTTAATCCTTCGTTCCTTCAATCAAGTTCACATACATTGATTTCTACAGTTGAACTCTGAGATTCATCCAAAATGGAACCAATTCCTTCATTAAATGCATCAAACACAAGATCTTTTCCCAGCAGATCAGCATTTGATGATCCTTCGAGTCCTTTTTTCCTACATCATTCAGATGGCCCAGGCCTGATATTGGTCTCTCAGCAATTAACAGGAGATAACTATGCCTCCTGGAGTCCAGCCATGCTGATAGCTTTATCCGTGTAATAAAATTGGTTTTGTCAATGGTAGCATAGGGAAACCTGAAGAAGATGATCCTGATATGCTCAATTCATGGAGAAGGAACAACAATATTGTTATATCCTGGATTTTGAATTCCCGAACTGTTGAACTTTGACTCAAGATCAGAACTCTGTCAGTATCTACTTTACTAAACTCGAAACAATTTGGGAAGAGCTGAGCAATTACTGCCCAAATTGCAACTGTGGAAATGTACGTATGGTAGTGTAAAGGAATTAAATGCTCATCATCAAATGGAGTACATAATGTCTTTCCTCATGGGGATAAATGATTGTTTCTCTCAAGTGAGATGACAGCTTCTTCTCATGGATCCTCTGCCGGCCATCAACAAAGTTTTTGCCTTGGTTTCTTAGGAAGAACATCAAAAGAAAATAGGTACACAAATTGCATCAGAATCTGATCACAATGGAGCTATGGCTTTTGCTTTTAGATCTGAAAATAGCAGAGGCAGTGATAGACATAACGATGTCTCGAAGGCCAAATTTGCTGCAAATTATAAAAAGAAAGAAAGACCGTTCTGCACCTATTGCAATTACCATGGTCATTCAAATGATAAGTGTTATGAGATACATGTCCACCAGGTTACAAGGTCAGATCAAAGGAACACAACTATCCTGGTTTCAATAAAGTGAACCAAGTATCTACTTCTCTCATCCCTCATACTAAAACCAAGCAACAAACTGAAGCTAAACAACCTGATTTTGGGAATTTTGTCCAGAATCTTAGTTCAACTCAGTACCATCAACTGATGTCTATGTTCTCAACTCACCTGACTTCAGATGACAATCCTTCTCATCAAAATGGGAATAACTCTAATTCATATACTACAGGTACATGTTATTTAGTGTCTATGTATCCCATATTGTCCTCAAACACTATTTGGATAGTGGATTCAGGTGCAACCAGGCACATTTGTCCTTATGTAGCTACATTCACATCCATGAAAGTTATTGAAAATTCGATTGTGACCTTACCAAATCACACATAAATTCTAGTCAAACTTTCTGGTGAAGTTCGATTAAGCTCAAATATGGTGCTCCATGATGTTCTCTTTGTGCCACAGTTCAAATTTAATTTGTTATTTGTAAGTGCCCTCACATTTGACTCACAGCTTTACATCAATTTCTTTCCTAATCATTTCACTATACAGGAAGTCAACAACAAGAGGATGATTAGCAGGGGTGATCAAGTGCAAAATCTTTATGTTATAGATACAAGGTTGTTAAATTCTGATTCAAATGTTTCTGTAAACAGCATTTCAGTTCAAGTTTGGCACAATAGACTTGGCCATCCATCTTTGAAGAGGTTGGATAGTTTAAAATCTTACTTGTTTTGTGACAACACGAATTTGAATAAAAGCAGTCCATGTTATGTGTGTCCTCTTGCCAAACAAAGAAGATTATCTTTTGAGTGTAATAATCATCTTGCTAGTAATCTTTTTGACTTGGTGCATTGTGATATTTGGGGCCCCTACCATGTCGAATCTTACTCAGGACACAAATATTTCCTAACCTTGGTGGATGATTGTTCTAGATTCACTTGGGTTTACTTGCTAAAGCATAAATCTGATGCAACTTTGATCATTCCAAGGTTCCTTAATATGACAGAAACCCAATTCCAAAGAAAAGTAAAGGCGTTTAGGACTGATAATGCACCAGAGTTAGCATTCACTGATATGTTTGCTGATAAAGGTATCCTGCATCAATTCAGCTGTGTAGAAAGGCCTCAACAAAATTCAGTCGTAGAACGCAGATATCAACATCTTCTAAATGTACAAGGGCTCTATATTTCCAATCTAGAATACCCATCAAATTCTGGACAGATTGTGTTTTGACAGCTACATGTCTGATCAACAGGACACCATCTCCTCTGTTGAAAAATAAATCCCCATATGAAGCTCTATATAACAAGCCAGCAGATTATTTCACTCTCCGGGTGTTTGGTTGCCTGGCTTTTGCATCAACTCTACCTGCTCATCGAACAAAGTTTCAACCTCGTGCTTCAATTTGTGTATTCTTGGGGTATCCTGCTGGAGTAAAGGGGTACAAGTTATATGACATCAAGAGAAAACAAATCTTCATTTCCAGAGATGTTATTTTTCATGAGAACATTTTTCCTTTCCATAAAATTGCAGATACAAATCAAATGATTGATCCATTTCCAGATTTTGTGCTGCCATCACTATCTATAGATCAAGCTATTGGCATTGATCGACATAAAGATAGATCTAACTTGAATGATCATCAACCAACACCTGCCTCAACTAATTTTGATCAGACAGATTCTTTATCTTCTAAAATGCAAACAGTGGAATTAAGAGGAGCCTCTCCTATGGTTAACAGTAAGCCCTACTTCATGGATTCTGATGATGTTCTTCAAAGATCACAAAGGGTGATCAAATCCTCTGCATATCTACAAGATTTTCATTGCAACATGACAGTAAAGAAGTCTTATCATCCAATTGAGAACTTAATTTCATATGCAGCTTTGTCCCCATCTCATAGAAACTTTATATTAAATGTTTCAGCTGATTGTAAGCCATATTTTTTCCACCAGGCTGTTAAAATTCCTTAGTGTCAAGAAGCTATGAAGCTGGAGTTAAAAGCTGTGGAGAACAATAACACATGGTCTAGTGTTCCACTGCCACAAGAAAAGCATTCCATTGGCTACCGGTGGATTTATAAGACTAAATATAAATTAGATGGTACTGTCGAAAGACATAAAGTACGCTTTGTAGCAAAAGGCTATACTCAGTAAGAGGGACTCGACTATTTTGACACTTTCTCCCCCGTGGAGAAAATAGTGACCTTTAAAATCCTTTTGGCACTTGCTTCTCATCAAAATTGGCACCTAGTTCAACTTGATGTCAATAACGCATTTCATAATGGAGACTTGTTTGAAGAAGTTTACATGAACATTCCCCTTGGATATGAGATAAACAATCGATCCAACAATAATGGAGTAAAGCTGGTCTGCAAGTTGCATAAGTCCATTTATGGATTCAAGCAGGCTTCACGACAGTGGAACTCAAAATTTACCCAAGCTCTCATTCATTTTGGTTTCACACAATCTAAGGCTGATTATTCATTGTTCACCAAAGGTTTTGGCAATCAGTTTGTGGCGTTACTGGTGTATGTTGATGACATTGTCATCACCAGTCCAAATGTTCAGGTTGTTGGTTCTTTAAAGAACTTTTTGTACTCTCAGTTCATGACAAAGATTTTGGAAACTCTGAAATATTTTATGGGACTAGAAATTGCTCGATCAAAAATAGGTATTGTGATGTCTCAGAGATAATACACGCTACAGCTTCTTAAAGACACAGGATATATAGACCCCAAACCAGTGGATACACATATGGACTCGAAGTTGTCCTTAAGTATTACTGAAGGGGATCTACTACCTGATGCTTCTATATACAGAAGACTAATTGGTCGTCTAATCTACTTGAAAATATCCCGTCCTGATATAACCTTCGCAGTCCACAAATTGAGCCAATTTCTCTTACAGCCTCGGTCACCACATTTAAAAGCTGTACACCATCTTCTTCGCTATATAAAGCAAAGTCCTGGCCAAGGAATTTTCTTTTCAGCTAATCCACTGATTCCCATGAAACTCCAAGCATTTTCAGATGTTGATTGAGGTTCTTGTGTTGACACAAAGAAGTCTACCACTGGCTTTTGCATCTTTATTGGAAATTCTTTAGTTTCCTGGAAAGCAAAGAGTTAAGCCACTGTCTCTCGTTCTTCAGCAGAAGCAGAGTACCGTGCTCTTGCTGCAACTGCTCGTGAAGTTCTTTGGATCCAACAATTGTTGCATGATTTTCAATTTCATATTTCACAACTTGTCATTCTCTTCTGTGATAATCAAGCGGCAGTCCAATTGGCCTCCAATCCCGTATTACATGAGAGAACTAAGCATATCGAGATTGACTGTCATTTCATCCGTGACAAAGTTGCATCAGGGAATGTGAAGCTTCTCCTGATTCGTTCTCAGCATCAACTTGCTGATATGTTTACGAAGCCACTCCCCTCTTCAATTTTAGCTCCATTACTAGCCAAGATGCACGTTAAAAATATATACCGTTCATCTTGAGGGGGCGTATTAAATATTTCACATTGTTAATTCACGTTGTTTGTTACAGTTAGTATTGTAGTTAGTTTAACCATCATCTAGATCTTTCCAATTTCTGTTTAATCTCAGCTAGTTTGTGCTGGAGATTCTTTTGTATAGTCTATTTATAGGTTCATTTGCTGATTGTAAATTTGATTGAGTTGGAATGAAAATTTTCTTCCCGCCTTTTCTCTGAACTCAACAGATGGGAATGGCAGCAAATATGAATTTAGTGGGTAGATTTCATGATTTTGAGGCTCATTCTCATCATAATTAATATCAGCAGCTGTTTAACAGTATTGCTTGGCAGCAAAGGGACAGGTATGTCGATGTGGATCATGCGACTTCGAATGATAAATAAGTGTTTAGCCAGAGCAACACTACAACGGAGAAAAAGGTGAATTGTTACTATATACTACTGAAATTTTACTTAGTAGTAATAGTGTTTGATTATTGATTGACTGATTTCTGGTCCAAAGTGTAATCTTACTGAGGTTTTTGACGCTTGATGCAATCAGTGTTCAATTAGTTTTGCCCCAGTACAGATTCTTGGTGTGGAATATCTTTGTTATAAATCAATTGGTTATGAATTTTATGTTGTCATTCTGTGAGATTGTGAATATACCATCTTTTTTCCTAAATTCCTGATGTGCTCTAGTAGTTTGAGAAACATAATGCTTGTTCCATTTTTGTTCTGAATTCTGCTAGTATAAGAACTCATTCATGGAGTTTGAATCATGTGGGCAGTTGAAATTCAATATGTCATTCAGATCCCGTTTAGATGTTGAGTTGTATAGTTGCCATTCTAATACAATACTACACGAAAATAAAGATTGTGATTGTCATCTAATCTAGCTTAAAAGGCAGGTTTGCAGTGCAATTTTTATAATCATTGGCCATTTTGACCCCCATCTTTCTAAAAGCTGTAACAAACTATGCAGTCCTCTCTCACACAGCTGATAATTTTATTTTACTCATCTCTGTTGCTATTTTTCTGAAGGGTGGTAGTAACTTTTTTCTTCGTATATCATGTCTTAAAATTGTGCTTGTTTTGTAAATTATAATGGTTCAGGATCACTATCACGGTATTTCATCTGCGTCATACAATTGGATCTAGTTTTAGTGTTCATAGCTTGCATTCTTGCTGCATCTGTTTAGTTTATTTTCAAGTATATAGTGGTGGAACTAACTGTTTTTTGATCCAAATTATAATCTTCTTTGAAAAGTTTCCTGTATATTCTTGGATATTCCTCTTTCCTTGTACAGCGTCCCAGTGTTACTATTTATTTGATCTGTGGTTATCAAGTTATATTCATTTGTGAATTCTTTTTCTGAAATCATGGATTGCGTTTCTACTTCAATTTTCATGTGCTTTCAACTTAATGTTATTTATTATGTTTTTTATTCTTCTTGATTAGCATGTTTCCATTGCTATATTCTATAATATGTTTACGAACAGCTGGTATCAGTTTTTTTCACATGACCTCCCCGCTTTGACAATTTTGGAAGCCTTTCACTGCTTGTAAATGTTCTAAGTGTAAATAAAAAGGCTGAATGTAACTTAAAGAAGATGAACAATGTGATTATGGGTCAAAAAGCAGTCATGAGAAATTAATGAAGTTGCTACTTTGAAGTGCAAATTGGAATTTTCTTGCCTGCTGTTTTCCTAAACAAGTTTTCTGTGTAGGATGAATCTTCTGATTAAAACACAGCACTTAAAGGTGTCCAGCGGAATCATTTGAGATCATATGTGAATAGCACAATAGAAACTATCAATTCTCGTGAGGCATAGAAGTGAAAGTTCATTCTCAAACTAATAAACTTGAAGGTTTATAAACTCACCCTCTTGACCTTTACTACAATGACAAAAACATGCCCATCTGGTTTTGGAACATATATATAAGAAATTAACTTTCTTATGAGACGTAAAGAGATACAAGACTTCGTTGAGAATTGATATCGTGAGCTTCATTGAAATTTGAACCTACTTGTCTTTTAATGGATCTCTTGTGGTTCTATTTAATTGATTATCTCATCTCATGTTAATTAGGAGCCAACGATATGCTCCTGAAAAGATTAAGCATCTTTGCTAAGCTGCCTTAGAATGAGTCTCTCTCTTCCGAAGCTATGAGGGAGAATGAGTCTATCTCTTCCAAAACAATGAAGGTTCACCCACTGTGGTTAAAGCTTTCCTTTCTTTGTCTCTCTGTGAGGCCACTAGTTGAATTGTTTTCATGAGGTTTGAAGTGCAATATGCTCGTTTTGAAGTCACAAATATTGGAAAGTGATTGTGTGATTTATTTGTTAGTCAAGCGTAGCTTTACCGGCCTATTCAGCAACCCGGTGACTGGAAACTGGTTTGTTATTACTCTAGCAACTAATTCTTGGGATTCAATATAAATTATCATATGTCCATCATAAGTGCACAAGGAGTTGTATCTCTAACTATACTGTAGTTGAGTAATTGTGATTCTTGCATAGATTTATATATTTGTAATGCCCAACTATGTGTGATGCTTTCAAGGTTTGGGCATGTTTGATTCGAGTCTTGCAGGCTAACGATGTTTAGCTAGATTGTCAGAATTCTTAGCTTCAATTTCCAACTTCGTAGTCGTGTATACGTATTCTCCGTGTTGGTGTCTTTTAAGTATTGAAGATGAGGCCTTCGTTTAATGACTAGATGTTTCCCACACCGGTGTCTTCTTTACTGGTTCGTACCCGTACCCTTTTACAAGGTGTCTTAACTTGCTGGCCATGGCTACTTGGGGCATTGCTTCATGATATTTTTCTTTACTAGTATTGAGTTTCCAATTCCTACTTGATTCTTACATGTGTTTATACTTGTTCCAATTGAACATGGTCTTGTTATTTCTTAATCCAATGAATTTGACAAATAATTATTAATCCTTAACTTAGGCTAAACTAAGGGATTATATTTATTAAAACCCTTAATTGGGGTACATTTGGGGTGTGAGTGTAGTGGTTTTAAAAAGTTTTAATAGATACCATTAGATTAACTTAAATTAAGGGTTATTATTATTTGTCAAATTCATTAGTAAGAGGAATGATATCCAATAATTTTTATTGCTTTCATCTCACTCTAAATCATTTCCAAGATTTTAGCCCCAATCAGAAAATGACACGAAAAACTTTTTAGTTATGAATCAGGTACACGAATAATGAGCGACTTCCTTTGTAGACTTTAAATGAATGTAGTTAGAAATTCATAGTCATCACAATCGAACTAATAGCAAGAAAAAAGCCAATTATCAAGATCGTCGACGAGTTTGAATATCTCATGCAATCTTCCATCAACAGATGATGAACCTAAATATAAAAGGAAGTTATTTCTAATTGTTTTAAAAAATAATGTAAAATTCCAAATATGCAAGAACTAATCAAATTCGTTTCTACAAATTATCCGAGTTGAAATCTACTGTCCATTTTTTCTATACAATTTGTTGTTCACTCAATTGCAAATTGAAACAACACGAAAAATTACAGTTATCATCAATTTTAATTTTCTAACCTTAACATCAATTTTAATTTTTCATGACATGTCAATTTGTAATTGGATGAACTGCAAATTGGACAACATAAATGAACAGCAAATCTCATCTCAAAATATCATCGTGCCACTTAATTCTTTTCAAAATTAAGCCCCGTTTGGTCTCTATTATTTCAAATTATAAATTTTGAAATAATATTTTTTTTTGAAAAATGTGTTGTTGAAAAAGAAAGATTTTTTTTTTTTTAATTTACGTGTAATATTATTTTACGAAAGATTGTGTGATTGAAAATGAGATAAAAAAATAAAGTTTCGAAATAATGGGGCCAAACGGGGGCTAAGAGTACTCTGTTCATCATATGAATTAAGAAAAACATTTAAAAGCACCCACAAATCCAAAAAATTATGTGAACCTTAAAAAGCAACATCATGTTATTCTTCAATCATTCATAAAATACAAAGTCTAGCCACACTATCTAAACCAAAAGAAAAATAAAAAAATCTCATTGAAAACTTTGAAGGAACCGAAAACTTCGAAGGAACCGATCAGCTTCTAATTGAAAAACAGAATTAAATTAGCCTTGCTCAGAATCTCTCTCCAAATCGGAAGAATATTGCACCAGTTCCAGAGTTATGGTCGACGGCATACTCTGTTCGTACTAAACCTAGCTTGACTCCGAGACCATACGAAGAACCGTGACCTATTCTTCGGTAAACCTCCGTAGGGTTTCCTTTGACATCCTTTGAACTCCCAAGATCAGTCCCATGTTCTGCAAATACATAAGCGTGTGTATTTCTCACAGGAATCCGTAGCTCAGCAGCCAGCTGCAGATAGCATTAGAATCAGTGGATCAGAAAAAAAAAACATAGAGAATTTTCCGTCCCTGTTATTAATTCTTGATCAAACATGCATAAAAGTTCGGCATATATTAAAACTAAACTCAGTCAACTTTCATAGCAAAATGAGGCTCAACAAATTTTACGTATTTTCACCATTTTAAGAACACAAGCCATGTGTGCACGTACAGAGCATGAGGCTAACTGCTGTTTTCAGTTATAAGTGCATACCTCAAGTATATTTCTTGCAGCTCCCAACTCTCCCATGTTGTAACCCCGAACAGAATAAGGTCCCCCCAAAGTAAAAGCATCGTAACTGGGAAGATCTCCTACACAACCACCATAATGGCCATGAAGGACTAATACAGGTGGTGGAGGCTTGCCAGCAGCTTCCTCTACTTGCTTCAATTGGAAAAATTGGGTCACTGTTAACTGGTGCCGGTTAAAGAATGGGAACTTGCTTCCAACACCAAGCCCTTGATCAAGCTGCACTCAAAAATTAAAGAATGACAAAAAAACTCAAGTCACATTTTGCTCAGCTGAAACTTCGAGCTATCTCCCCATATTTTAGGTGGGCGTATGCAATATCATAGTAACTCCCTGACATTTAATGAAAAACGTAAACAGAGGCAAGATGTAAAAAGCTAAGCATAAACTTAGAGATCAAAATCATTCAATCAGGCTTCTGGAAAACCTATAATGCTTACCCATCAAGGGAAGGAGAGGATATAATTTTAAGGTATCGTACTGTTTACACGCAAGACAGCATACAAGCTGACAAGATAATCCCTTGTACAGAAGAATAGAAATAACATCACTTGATTTAAGGGCAACTTAGCCATGCAACTGAATCAGAGAATAGAAATAGTGTAGTATATATGATAATACAAAATCCTTGCTCACCTGGAACACATTTCTCTCACCAACTATAGCCCCATTCACGAATTTTGTATTGTCACGGGTGATATTGGCTTGTAAAAATGCCATACGGTCAACACCAGTGCCACTGAGTGTTGTCGGGGGTCCATCAGCACTAACTCCTCCATTTGGCAACACCCTTTGACCATTTGCAGAAATGTGACTGCTTTCATCACGGGTCGTTATCTCCTCCATCACAAGTCCGTAAGTAAATTTGCTTTGACGGGTGAAATTCTGCAGAAAATGCATTTGTCAACCATGCTCAAGTTTACTATTTAACAAACCTACTGACTTGTTAATAAACAAATTGTTAATCGCCTTTATTGTCAGTGCTAACTTGAAAAATCTAGAAGGGAAAAAAAAAAAAAAAAGGTCACTTTGATTAAAAAAAGACAGCAACTTAAAACCAATCTTTCCTCAATTTCCTAGTTCTGAGGTTGCTAAAACTGTTGTTCACAACATATTATAAAGAATGGCTTTCAGCTAAGTCCATTATGTCCAGATCACTGTGGTCTACCTCTGTAATGTTGGCTTTAACTCCAGCTCTGTCAACCCATATAGGGGGAACTTCATCTATTCCAGGCCCACCGGTGAAGACTGGACTCAGCTTTCTACTGTTGAAGCAGCTAGCACGGAAGGTACGGTTGCGAGGATTGTATACACCATCTAAATATGGATGAACATACTCCAGTTTAAAAGCCAGATCATCCTGCAGATATATTTGGCTGAAAGTTGTTATGAAACGACCGCATATGACTATTCCAATAAAGTATCTTCTAACAAGACCAGGATTAAATCACCTGGGGATTGAGGAAGTTGCTGGTGGTAACTGAACCAAGAATGGACCTATTCAAACCGTTAATATTCCGATGCTCAAAAGAGACAGTTCCACCAGGCTGGACTGATGCCTGTATACAAACAAGCAACAGTTAACAACAAGAGCTGTCTGGTTGCAATTAAAATTACAATTCCAGCCGTTGCCAAGTAAAAAAATGACCGTTTCAGTCAACATGTGGGGACCATCTTAGAGAGGAGCAGTCAAATATGGCTGCTGCTCTGCTGGGTAACGGCTAAAAAATGGATTTTAATTGGTTTGAGAATCTCTCCCAGACAGCCACTATAAAGAACTTTACTGAAATTCAGAGAGAAAACTTTTATATTATTTACCAGTGTAGGACGACCCCCACGTCCTGGTACGATGCTCCATTCTGTACTAACTTCAGCCGACTTCTGTTCCAGTTCCTTGAGCTTGATTTCAACAATAATACCTCCCTCATTCTTCTCGTCTGGACGTGGATTTACCTCAATATTAGAGAAGAGAGCTAGAGAATTTATATTTCTCAATGCTTGCTTCCCAGCCTCAATGTTAAATACTTGACCTTGGCGAAGCTGTTAAGCAATATAACAATATGAGGACATTCAAAAAAATCCCTTGATAAACTTAGTCATATACCCATAATACATACAATGTTTTCAACTCAATAACTCCATAAACAAGAAACTGAAAACTTGCCAGATTTCCAAACTAAATGAAGTATACAACACATTCATACTTATCCTAAAAAGCATAATTCTTACTTATTGAATTTAATAATTCAGAAAGGCTGTCGGGAATAAACATAGCAAAATTTTCACATTCACACATGATGAAGAATAGCATCACTACAACAAAGCTCCTTACTTGCTTATATTATAAATAACAACTCAGAATGCCAGAAAGAATAGCAGACAGAATAGTACTGTGAGAAAAATCAGATACACGACTGTTGTATAATTTGATGACAAAAGCAAAAATCAATAGACTCTAACCTGTTTGGGCGTTTCTCTCTTTATTACGGGCATCTGAGTGTTCCCCTCACACACATTACCAAGCTTATCCTGGAACTGAATGACGAGTTGTGTAATATCCCCTTCCACAACCTCACAAACCACTTCCTTGGTATTCAAATTCCCGAAATTCACAACCTGTGCACAGGCATACCCATTCTCGTGGTACCACTGCTGCACCCTGTCTCTAATCCTCTGCAGCAATCTTGCGCTCACCTTCCCCTGCTCCCTCAACATTTGCAAGATTTCCCTCTGCACAGGCAATGGCAACAAACACGGCCTTGCCCTCTCAATCCTCCTCCTGTAATCTTTCTCCTGACTCCTGTAGTAATCTAACCTTTCCTTATCAGTCATATCGGTATCCATTTCAATAGGCTTGGACTGTGGCATCAGACCCACATTAATGCACCTGAATCTATCTGCAGATTGCCATGTAGATTCTTGGAATGGAATGGTTATGTTGATAGTACCATCCGGATTAGTTTTAGTCTCCAGGTCGACTTTCTCAAACATTCCACAAGTAGCTAGAGTTTCTAACTCCTTCTGGAGCTGAGCCTTGGTGTATATCCCACCCGGCCGGAGCGACACCATCTCAAAAAATGAGTCCTCAGTACCGACAGAGGAACCACGACGGCGATCTAAAAAAAAAATATCCGAAACCTTATATTTCTTAAACCCACTAAGCTTGTTAAGCTGGACCACAATGTTGGCCGGTAATCCATGATTATCCCATTCTTGTTGGGGTTCGTCATCCTTCGCAATTGCCACCAGAGAGAATATACGGGACCAAAATCCACCACCTTGACCTCCATTTCCTCCACCTCCACCACCGCCATTTCCAGAATTGAAGTTAGAATTTCCACCGGAGTGTTGAAATGCTAGGTGGAAGAGGACTCCAGATGCGGCAGTAAGAGCGAGAGATTTGGGGACGGAGACGAAGGGGTTGAAAAAATTAGGAGGCGGAGACTTCGAGGATTTAGGGTTTTGGGAGGAAGTGGCTAGAGGTTGCAGATTGGATTGGATAATGGAATTTGAGGTCATACGGGTGGTGGTGGTTGTGGTGGAATTACGACGACGGGGGAGGGATGGTGAGGAGGTCAGGTGGAGGAGGCGGGTCGGCGCAGCCAATGGCGCCATTGTCAACGGAAGCCGAAATTGAATGTAAGAAGCTGAAGGGAGTGGAGAGGGTTTACGAGTGAATATACACTGGACCGGAGGAAATAATATACGAGGAAATACTAGGAAAAAGCCATACTAGCCTTTAACCACTTGTAAAAAAATGTTAAAATATATAATAGGATAAGTTAACTACCAAAATTCAAAAATACCCTCATTTATCTTCTACTGATAAGTGCATTTTGCGCACTTATTTAGATCACAAAATATAGAAAATTGTTGATGTATATGTTGAAATATGACTTAATCCGATATAATTTGTTTTTGTAGGATTACATTGATGGATGAAATGAAGAATATATGCGAAAACGAGCGAAAAAGGATCAAATTAGAAGAAAATAAAACTTCGAGGACCAAAATGCAATTATTCAAAAGATAACTCGAATGGAAAATCAGAGCATGGAATTGAGCTAAGTAACACATTGTGATGCCATGAAATGTTAGAAGGAGAAGGAGAAGGAAGCAAGGCCAAAAGGTAGATGAAACAAACTAGGGGACCAAAGTGAACCAAATGGAGAAAAATTTCTACCATGCAATCGCATGGCAGAAAGCTCATGTGGTTGCCCAGCCTTCAACACGGAATGAACAGTGCAAAATTTTTATAACCATGCAGTCGCATGGTTCATTCTGGACGCGAATTTTCTGGTTTCCTTATTCGAGCCAATCTCTTATGGTAGGATATCTTGAGACCCTATTTAACACTAAATTTGTCCAGAATTAGGTTTTTACGCCTTCATTGAGAGAAAAACACATTGGAGAGCTAACAAGAAGGCAAAGACAAGGATTTTCATTTCAAACTTCAAGATTTCAAGATTTAATTCAAATTTTTTTGTGATATCTTCTTTTTATTATTTTTATTATTCTTTTATTTTATCCATGTTGGCTAGACTTTTTATGTACTAGGTGAACGATGAATCTCACATTGTGATCTTTTAATTTATATTTTTCAATTTGATCACGTTTGATGGATGTTGAATAATTTATATATATTACTTTTTCTCTACAATTATATGCGCAATAGTTGTATGAATGCGGTGGCTTATTTCATACATTCGAAAGAAGGGAAATAAGCTCGACAAGGTATAAATCATCGT
>CAIGRF010203922.1:10820-25671 GCA_903798235.1 Fraxinus ornus | reverse complement strand
GGTGGTTATTGTTGGTGGTGTGTGACCAAGTATTTGGTTATCTGTGACCAAATATTCCATCTGTGACCTAAAAATTTTGATAATGTGACCAACAAATGTGACTCAAAATTAATCTGTGACCAACTAATTTAAAAATCTGTGACCTCAAAATAATGTGTGACGTATAAATTTTTTGATATGTGACCTCGAAATAATCCGTGACAAAAAAATTTGACGATATGTGACCAGTAAATAAATTCGTGACTTATAATTATGAATATGTGATCATTAATCACAAAAATGTGACTTTATTTAATAAAAATAAATAAAAAACCTGATTTTTGAATTTTTAAACTAAAAACCTGATTTTTGAATTTAGAAACTTAAACACTTGATTTTTTCCCTTTTCTTTATGTAAGTTCCTCTTTTAGCCCTGTTTGTTACACATTAAAATTTTTATTTTTATTTTTCTACTTATTCTTAACCACATATTTTTCAATAAAATAATATTTTTTATCACATCAATAACTTTTCCTTCTTTTTCAACCACATATTCTCCATCAATCTACTATTCCAAAATATATTCTTCCAAAAAAATGTGGCTCAAACACACCCTTATGTAAATTCCGGATTACTTCCTATCTATACCTAAACATGATAATACTTGAAAAACTTATTATTTACTTGTATTGTGGACTATTTGTTAATTTTAGATTCAATGTGATATATCCGACGTTGAGGTTGATGTTCACCTCGTAGGCATAAGTGTGTCTACAATGCATAGTTATCTTGTAGTTGATTTGAGATCTCACCTCTTCGATGTTATTTCGAATCAAGCTTGAGGTGAATTCACTTACCTACCATCAAAATGTCGATAAAATAGTTTCATAGCCATACAAGACATTTACTTGGGTAAAAATATGATTAATGTAATCCACAATAAGACAAGTTATTGTTTTAGACAACCAACGTTTAAGTTGTCAACTAGTTTAAAATCTTGACAAGACAACAACAATTTGAGAATTATGTAAGTCTCTTAAGTAAATAAGACATGTCTATTGCAACGAGTAGAACTACGCGGGAACCTCTTTCCTTTAAATGTATAATCAAAAGTAGCACAAATGATTACAAGCAACCCAACCAAACACCATGGGCACATTGGCTTATATTGGTAGACAGGGACAGCGCAGCTCATCAGCCACCCACTGCCACCGCCAACCCCACATCCCTCCTCCGCGTGGTCCCTATTCCAGCCTGTGCCAATCCCCCTACCCCCTCTCTATTTCCCTCTTTTTTCTTCACTTGCCAATTGTTATTAGACATTAGTCTATGCACTCAAGTCCACCCACAAACGCCACACCCATCATTCTTAAGCAAACCAAGTCCTCGTCCTCAACTCCACATTTCCTCACAAATACCATTTCTTTTTCAAGAGTAAGAAACGCGAAATCATCAATAGCCATGGATTTTCAGATCTATGGCTTCTGCACAATCTTCAGTTTTCTTATTCTCACAAGTTCTGCATTGCAACAAAATCCACTGGCCCAGATAAACTCCAACTCAGTTCTCGTAGCCCTTTTGGATTCTCATTACACTGAGCTCTCTGAACTGGTTGAAAAGGCACTTCTGTTACATACTCTTGAAGGAGCTGTGTCGAAGCATAATATTACAATCTTTGCGCCGAAAAATGAGGCCTTGGAACGAGATTTGGACCCTGAGTTTAAACAGTTTTTGCTTGAGCCCAGGAATCTGAAATCCCTTCAAAATCTGCTGCTTTTTCATATGATTCCAACTCGCATTGAGTCTAACCATTGGCCTGTGGAGGTGAACAACCCTGCTCCTCACACCAGTCTTTGCCGTGATGCATTTGATGAAAAAATTCAGTTAATTGAGAAAAATGGAGAGAAACTTGTGGGCGAGACGAGGATTATTAAACCAGCCGATGTTGTTCGTCCCGATGGGATTATCCACGGCATTGAAAGACTATTGATTCCCAAATCTGTGCAACAAGATTTCAATACCAGGCGAAGTTTAAGGTCAATTTCTGCAGTACTACCAGAGGGAGCACCAGAAGTTGACCCAAGAACCCACAGGCTAAAGAAACCCGCGCCCCCGGTTCCTGCCGGCGCGCCTCCGGTTTTGCCCATTTTCGACGCAATGGCTCCCGGTCCATCTCTTGCACCGGCACCTGCTCCGGGTCCTGGCGGACACCACCATCATTTCGACGGGGAAAATCAGGTGAAGGATTTCATCCAAACTCTCTTGCATTACGGTGGCTATAACGAAATGGCCGATATTCTGGTCAATCTCACATCGCTAGCTTCTGAAATGGGAAGATTAATATCAGAAGGGTATGTGCTTACAGTTTTGGCACCAAATGATGAAGCCATGGCGAAATTAACTACAGATCAGTTGAGCGAACCTGGTGCGCCCGAGCAAATAATGTATTACCATCTGATTCCCGAGTACCAAACCGAAGAAAGTATGTACAATTCAGTGAGGAGATTTGGGAAGGTGAGCTATGATACACTGAGAGTACCACACAAAGTAGTGGCTGAAGAGGCTGATGGTTCTGTGAAATTTGGACAAGGAGAAACCTCTGCATATTTATTTGATCCTGATATATATACAGAT
The DNA here is from genome assembly GCA_903798235.1 of Fraxinus ornus. Lineage (NCBI taxonomy): Eukaryota > Viridiplantae > Streptophyta > Magnoliopsida > Lamiales > Oleaceae > Fraxinus > Fraxinus ornus. The sequence goes on along the minus strand of CAIGRF010203922.1, from coordinate 23,058 downwards.
GGAAGAATTTCTGTACAGGGAATTGATGGGGTTTTGTTCCCGCTTCAAGAAATCAAACCTGCTTCTCCTAAACCTACGCCTGTTGCTAAGGTTGTCTCAAACCAAAGACGAGGTATGTTAATATTTTGTTGTCCTGTTGTTTAAATCTTGATTTGACTTGTGCAAATTGTGGGTTTTGCGAGTTTTTGCCATTCCATGTTAATTATAAGGGTTTGGTATATGTGACACTCGGTGTACAACTCTCTCGCAATAAGTGGTTTCACAATTTTTTTTATTGGATGCGGACCTAGGTGTACACCGGGATGTCAAATCCGATGTACAAATAGCAAAATCCTAATTATAATGCTTAGTTATCAATTGTACTCTTATCGGATTGGATTGGACTTGACAACCCGCTCTAATATCCAATACTAGTGTCCATCCTACCTACCGAATATGGGTTCATTTGAAAGGGCTTTTACTTTTATATTTGCATTTTGTAGAAGAGTTCTTGAGGTCAGCATGTTTAGAAGAGATTTTAAGTTTCAAAAGCAGCTTTTAATTTTTTAAAAACTTTGTCAAACGGGCCTTTAGCGTATTGTCTAGCTTTACAATTGGGTTTTCAATTAAGCTTTGAGATGGTGAAATAGGAATCTACTTTAGGGTTAAATGCACAAGAGGGGTATTGTTTATTCAATGGATTCAAGAACAACACACAAGAAACTTAGAATTAAAGTTAGTAAAATTATAAATAGATACGCATTATGGTTGAATGAATATTATTTATGTTTTACACTGACAAAAAATTATAATTTTTGCAGGAATTGACTAATATCTGAAATTTGTTTCAGGGAAATTGTTGGAAGTAGCATGCACATTGCTTGGGGTCTGTTATTAAATTTATACTCAAGAATATAAAAAGGAAAAGGAAAAGGAAAGGAATGAAGGAAAAACTAATGCAGAAAGGGTGAGTATACATCAAACTACTTATTTTTTGAAATTTAATGGGATTATACTGAAAATAAATTGTTCTATCATTTGGCAGGATGAGCATGAGCAAAAGAACCCCACAGAAGAGAGTTAGGTTTTGTTTTTTGATTTTGTTATAAATACTGTAAATTACACATCCATTTTTTTATTTGTATTTAAAATTTGTTCCACCGACAGTGTGCAAAATATCCACGGGTGGTTTTCTTTTTCTTGCTTGTACCTTTTTGTGCACCCAAACCAACTCTTGTGACTCAATTTTTAATCGGATAATTACACTTGTTTAGTGGATTTCCTTCTGTACAAGTGTGCCAATCTCCCTGTGCACATGTAGCACGTTCCTTTTTAATCACACTTTTTGTTAGCACACTATTGACAACAATCGATAAATCTTGTTACACGTCTCTCTTCATAATACAAATTGCCCAATGCTAGGGAGACAAAGTGTCTCCCGGCCATGTACACGGGGAAATCCCCTACACATATAGCACGTTCCTTTTTAATCACACTTTTTGTTAGCACACTATTGACAACAATCAATAAATTTTGTCACGCGTCACTCCTCATAATACAAAATTTGTGCAAGAAAAAATTCGTAGTAATTCAGGTAGTCGGTCAAATTATCTTCATTGAGATTCCAATATGGCTTCCTTTTTCTTTTTGACAGAAGGTTCGACTGTGGCTCTTAAAAGTATTAAAGTAAAAGATGGGTGATTCTCAATTATTTGGTTATAAAATGATTAATCACATCTCATCAAAGAGATGTGAAGTGAAGTGGCACACATGGAATTATTTGCTGTGGGGGCTTTGGAGCCATTGACTTCAATTTATTTTGTTCTTTGTTTAGGAATTGAGAAAGCTCCCAAATTTAAAAAGAATGCAATTTGCTAGTCCAAATTCCTTACATGTGCCACTGTTAGGCATTAAGCATGTGGGACCCACGGTTTGTGTTCTTAAGTTGACCATCAAATGGCTGTAATGGAAGTGGATACAAGAATGCAACAATATATTCTTGACATATTATAACGATCTAACTCATTGTGTACTATTCGCTTTGGATAATCATTTGCCTTCCTCACGAATTTCTTTTGTTTCTAAGAATTCGAACCCAAAATCTCTGTTTCATGAGAGACTTAAGTTGAATCTCAATACTAAAATGGGCAATAAGTAATGATTAACGGCTTGGACACAAAAATTGGATCGTTAAACATATCATACAACGGAGAGATATTCATACACAATTGAAGTAACAAACTATCAGCAATTGTATGCTGAAACTGAAAGGTCTGCACATAGCATAAACTGATGCTGGAACCTACTCAACTTGTTTATATTACAAAATCATATAAAAGAAAGGGTCTACAGTTTCATGTTAACAAACTGGCATTGCCTCTCTAAATCCAATGTTAAAATTATTCTGTAGCCTCTTCCTACCTAAATCTGCATCTCCTTTCTGCATCATCGCCACAAACTCGTTATAATCTATTTGTCCATCCTGAAAAGAGAAAAAACGACAGACCATTGTTAACATGGTGCAGTCGACCCCAAATAAAGATAATTTATTGATGGGACTTACGTTGTTTTGGTCAGCCTCTCGAATCATTTCTTCAAAGTGGACATCCTTTATGCCAAACTCTTCACAAGCCTTTTGAAGCTCATCTGGTGTAATGTAACCACTGCCATCTTTATCAAAATATGAAAATGCTGTAAACAGATTATCTTCTTTCTCAATTTTGTTCAGATGCAATGTTGCAGCTATGAACTCGCCATAATCAATCGTACCATTGTTGTCAACATCTGCCTGCATTGTTTCAAGAACATATACTGGAATTGAATAATCGAAACAAGAACTCTTCATTTTGCCTTAAATATCCCAAAGCTATATGTAACATAAATTCATATTCTTCCTACTGACCCTAATGTACACAAGCATGAGCCTGAAAATAATACTTACAGACTTCATCAAATCATATATCTCAGATTCATCAAGATTTGCTCCAAATCGTTTCAGTCCAGCCTTCAGTTCTTCAAAAGTAATATAACCACTGTTGTCTGTATCTATCATTTTGAACATTTCTTTTAGCCCTGCAATTTCTTCTTCTGAGAGACTTTCAGCAATGACCTATAATAGAAAAAAAAGTTGATTTTCATTATCGTAATACCAAAACAAAAAGGAAATAAGAATATAATTTGTTTTCCTATTTTAGAAACAAGTGCTGCATATGTGATAAGAAGAAAATTCTCGGTTACTCAAGTATCAGTGTAAAAGTCTTGCTCGTTCAAAGTTGATATGAACCCTAAGTTTTTGGTTGAACTTATAGAATACATACCCTAATAGCCATTTTCTTAAGCTTATCCATAACTGAAAACTGTGTCAACCGAGTTAAAACTGCAGAATCAAGAGGTTTATCCATGGCTACTCCATCAACCTGCACCCAAGGGTGGCCTACAAGAAAACCAAATTTAGAATACTGAGTACAAGATGTAGCTGTGTATGAAAAAGTTCCGTGCTTACAAAATCATAAATTTAATTTGTTTAGAATTTATATTGGCTCTAACCCAATCCAACTCAAGAACTCCAAAGTTCATTATATACAGTTAGCAAATATTTTCAGGAAAAAGTCGGTAGACCTGGTTTCTTCCATAAGATTAACAAGGACTAAATGTTGATCTTAACAAAGTAAACAAGTAGCACGAATGTGATCTTGTAACAACATTAATATTCAGTCCAAAGAAATGCTTTACTCCTTGTGGTAATGTATAACTCATTTCACTTTCAGATACAAGATCCAATTACTTTTGGAACACAGGAAGTGAGTTCATTTGCATCAGATAATATGTAAAAATAAACATAGAGTAACTTTGAAGTGAAAATTAATAATTGAGACTTACAAAGAACTTCATGAGCAGTCAACCGCCTTTTTGGATCCCTCACAAGCATTTTCTTCACTAGATCTTTGGCACTTTCAGAGATATTAGGCCAAGGATCTGATGAGAAATCAATATCACCATGCAAAACTTCTTCAAATATTTCTTGCTCACTTTCTGTACCAAATAGATTTAGAGAAGCATAAGAACTGTGAGTTTATGAGTTGAGAGGAATGTGAATTAAAGGGAAAAAGAAAACATTCTACATCTTACCTCCCCAAAATGGAGGCACGCCACAAAGAAGAATGTAAATCATCACGCCAGCGCTCCAGACATCCGCCTCGGGTCCATAACACTTACAAAGCACTTCTGGAGCAACATAATACGGGCTACCAACCACATCAGTGAATATATCCCCTGTAGTGCAGAGCATTCATTAAGTAACCAAAGAAAGCATGGTCAAACATGCATAAATAAAATACTCGGATAGTCCTTAGTGCACATAGCACTAGAATAAACTTGCAGGATGAAAAGCGTATAAAAAACATGATGATAGAAACAAAATCATTAAATTGTGATAAACTCGGAAATGCTGTCCCTTTAATACTCCACAAGCAAAAGTGAAATATGATTGGTTGTGACTGGAAGTCTATCGGTGGGCTATGCTTACGCTTGCAAACTGAATAGAATGACTGAACTTAAAATGCAGTCTTTTTAGAATCTAATTTGTCGTAACCTGAGAAGATACTAATTTCAGTGAACAAAAACTATGTTAAATGAAAATCTCATGATCATGGTTTCCTTTCAACACAATCCTTAGTCAGCATTCATCTAACATATAGCAAGACTGTGATCCTAATTGCAACTCCCCTCTTATGTTCTACTAAGTGTACTGGTCAATTTGCTGGCAGGTGAAGGAAATTACAGAGTTGCAATTACTTGCTGGATATGGTCCAGTATGATTTATATTTCTGTGATCATCTTCAAGCGGCTTATACTTGAGGATTAATAGTTTCTGAAACTTTCATTACGATGGTGATAACCTTGGGATGGGAAATGATTTGTATTCGAAAGGTAACTCTGGCGTATCCAAAGTACAAGGAAAATGACATCGCATTAAAAGATAACAGGACGTGACCATGTGACCAATAAGGAAAGAAATCTTAATAAAATAATTAATATCCTTGATACTGCAGATAATGGACCATCTGGGAAAATGTGAAGGAGAGATTGAGAAAACAAAGTACAAGTAAAAAAAGATATTCACTTTCAGTAGAGATTATCAACATGAAAATTTTAAGGACTATTTTACTGTTTGAGAAAATATTGATTATAGGAAAGGTGTGAATGAATGAAAATTCAGCATGTAATGATACCCTGCAAGCAAAAATTTGGATTCAAACAACAACCATGTGTACATCTGCATGGAGAACATTTTTTTTTTCCCAAGAATCCATTTACTCAGAACCAAGTCCATTTTACCTAATACGCATGGTGCCTAATATAGAACAGGCAAACAGGACCAGTATAAAATGAGTTCGTATATAAGATATATCGTAATAGCATTCTGGTGGGCATCTGTGAGATAGAATTTAATCATTCGTGTAACTCCATCACTTTGGCAGTGTACTGCCTTCCACTTGAATTATTTTATTCCTAAAACTTCCTTATTAACATCAAGTTGGATCCTGTAGAGGAAACAAACAAACTCTTTTTCCTTCCCACTGCTAACCATACACCTCCTTCAGGGGACTTTATAGGAAAAGGTTTCTTGTAATCTTTATCTGACAACCAAGTATAAAGCAAAATTCCTATTCCACAAGAAACTTTTCAGTTCAATCGCCATCCTAAGCTAAAAAACCAATGTCCTACAACTCATAAACAACAAATCGAGTATATTTCCATCAACCATCATCTTTTCATTAAGATATCTTGAAGTTCTAAAATCATAATTTCATCAACCTCTGCATTTTGAGCCAGAGAAAATCCAGCAGAACCTTTCCACAATAAATGGACTTCATCCACGCATGTTACAAAGAATGTTATTTTTATTGGTATTTTAGTGTCTATTATCTTGTCATATTCCACAGCAATCCATCCAGTTGCTATTTAGTCTTTTCATGGATATTTAGTTCAATGTTTTATATTGAGATCTTGAACCAAAGTAGATTTGCAATCAGTCTAATTTATATTAAACAGTGTAAGGTGGATATACCCACTGAGGATACTTGTCATTACTGATCATAGTGAACCCGTTTTACAAACTGAAACTTCTCATGACCTAGGCAATTGGATGAAGCTATGAAGTTCTGATGCCAGTTTGTCAAAGTCGCCAAGTATTCAACAAATAAAAGGTAAATTAGATAGAACTAGGCAATAAGATGAAACCATTAGATGCAGGACCTTTACAGAAAAATCGAGAGATAAATGACTTTGGAACATACCTGGCTTGAAGAATATGGATAACCCAAAATCAATCGTCTTTATAGGAGAATCCTCCTCCTCATTGACAAATAAGAAATTCTCGGGCTTGAGATCACGGTGCATGACGCCCAAAGAATGGCAGGCTTCAATAACACCAACTGTTGTCCTGGTAAGCTCGGCTGCTTGTTTCTCGGAATAACATCCTCTTTTAACAATTCTGTCAAAGAGCTCCCCTCCTGCACACAATTCCATCACGACATGAACGGCCACAGCATCCTCATAAGCCGCTTTGATTGAAATGACATTCGGGTGCCCAGCCAAGTGATGCATGATCTCAATTTCTCTCCTCACATCCTCCACATCCTCCGGAGTCAACAATTTTCTCTTCGCAATAGATTTACATGCAAACTCTTTTCCAGTTCTCTTCTCCACACACAGAAACGTAGTCCCGAACTGCCCATGTCCAAGTTTTTGGCCCAAATTATAGTACTCCTTCAGGTGCCCTGTTTTGGTTCTTAGCACTGAGTCCACCTTAAGACCTGCACTCATCATTCTCTTAACATTGTGGGGTTTCTTGGGCTTTGGTAGATCCACTGGTTTCTGCTTGTCATTCTCTACCATGATCGCCTGTTCCGGCTCAGGATTTTGAACCGGTTTTCTCTCATCAGTTTTGATTGCCTCTTCCCATTTTCTAGACTGAGGTGGTTTTTGATCTTCCTTCACTACAATCACCATCGCCTCGGCTTGTGTGGGCTTTTCTGGTCGAAGTTCCTCCTGTTCAATCTTCACCAATTCAGGCGGTGCATTCTGAACAGGATTAGGGCATTCTAACTGTTTAACTGCAGATGGCCCTTCGCAAAGTTTTTCTTTGTTTTGATTATTCGAAAATAGCTGTGGTAAGTTAGGCCACCACATATGTGAAACTGTGTGAAGAAACCCATCCTTAGCAATCTTCCCATTAACACAAGCATTTCCCATATTAGCTTATGTCTTACCTTTTCCCCCAAAATCTCCTACTATTGACATGCAAAACCCATCAAATTTCCCAGAATAAATAAAAAAAAAAAAAAAAAGATTCAATCTCTTGAAGATTCACCCAACTGTGAAACCCATAATATTATCGGTCACAGAACTTGATGATTTCAAAAGTACTAAAGAAATCAATGCAAATAATGTTTTGTCAATAATTCTATGAACTTACCAAAAATCAATTCAAATCACTTTCTATTACCTTTTTTATAAACACGTTAACAATAAAAGCAAGCTCCAGTTATCAATGGAAAGGGTAATATAAACAAATTGCAAAAAATATTCCCGACCCTTCTTTGAAATTTGATTCATATAAATATAATCTATATGATCAAGAAAATCTCAAAGAAAAAAAGCACGCAGAATCTACCAAACATGGTAAAACAATTAGGGCCATGGAAAGAATGATTGTGTATGAACAGGTTTTTGTTTACCAAGTCCATCTCTCTCTACATTTATATCATGTCATATCTTGATTTTGATTCTTAATTTCAATTTCTCCCCCTTAGTTGAAATAAACGCCAGGGAAAAAAAATCAAGAGAGAGAGAGATTGACAGGTTTTTCTGTTAGAAATTTGGATTTTTCCGAAATTCTAAAACGCGTTTAGTATAGAATTTGTTTGTTAGTGATAAATACAATTTGGTTGTTCGGCACGACATCTACTTCTGAACTTCATCTAAAAGTTATAGCTAAACAAAACAGTTTTAAAAAATTATCGAAAAATATACAAAAATGATTTCTTAATCTCAAAATTACTTTTTGACTTTTTAAAAGCTGTGCCAAACATAACCTTAATACGTTCTAATTGTAAATGTTGTTATTTAAACAGAAAAAATATATCCAACTCCCTCGAAGTTTAATAGAAGATAATTTTTACATTACACCACTCATTCGGCTATATGTAAGGAAATTTAGATGTATTGAAATCAAAATAATTCTACTAGGAACAAAAATATTTTAGATATACAAAAGAATTATTTTTAAGAAATTCTGAGGAAAAAATAAACATGCGTTACTATGATTCTTGATCGTGCCTTGCATGAATGGACGTAACGGTGAAGTGGTAAGCCACTTAGAAGATAAGCCTTTGAACGTGTTGTCATTGGAATTATTAATAAATGTAAATAGACCGGCAGGAATAACGTACTTAAATTTCTAAGCCTTGACAGCTGCCGTCTGCCGGCAAGCACCGGCCGGACAATAATTTTACGACTGGTAGTCGTTCCATGTCCTAAACAGGCCAAAAACTTTATTATTAAATAAGGAAAAGTTTAGTCCTAGTAGTTGTATTAGAAAGTAACACGGTAACTAGGTTCAAAGTTTATTAGGAAAATGTACAGTGTGAAAAACTCGAGATAGCTATGCTTCAAACATCTCTAGCCAATCCGGATAGATCAACATCTCCATCAGAATTTTTCTTGGGAAAAGCTTCTTTAGGAGGGTAAGCTTCGATGGGAATTCCACGCTTATTGTGAGAGGATGAAGAGTCGTCGTCAAATATGTGAGGAACCGCTATTGTACTAAAGAAATCATTCTTCATCTCTTCGGCTGCTTCAAAGAAACGGTTGATACTGCCAAAGAAATTTCGCTCAATGGCTTCAATATCACCACGTAACCCAGGAAAGTGAAAGGGTCCCTGCTCGGATGACTCCAATGGGATCCCTTTAGCCACTTGGTCTGTTACATCTTCCTCGGTATATTCTTTGTTAGACTGTACCATTTCACTTGGCCTGAGATGAGAAGAATAGGATTTAGATTATATACAACAGTCCAATGCAAAGCAACCACACTTTGACATAAACCCTAGATGACAGACCTAACTACATATAACAAACTAGTCAGGGATCTCTAAAAAATACAAAAGCAAATGCAGTTTACAAAAATACGGTTACAGAAAATTAAAAGCAGTTAGTACAGTCAAATCTCCAAACAATAAAGGAGAAGATGGAAAGAGGGGAGAGGGGGTCATTAACATGTATAGGCCCATATATTTGTTCAAGTTATTAGAATTATAATGCAAAATCTTCAAAATTCTGGGAGGCAACAGCCTGAGCTAATCTCTCAGTTCAATACTTCACATAATGGCAAACTTTCACAGCATGAAATAAGCATCTAATCCATTATAGTATTGCCAAAAACGAGTTGCTTTCACTTTAGACAGACATTAGGATAGAAGGGTGCAAGCAATCGATTGAGTTTCAAGTTTAGGATTTGTATTGTTGAAATCTATAAGTAGATGAACAAGACATGTCTAAATGATACAGCTGCACCATCAAAGAAAGCATTCATCTTCAGGATGTTTTTGGTTCTATAATGTGATTATTGGCTCCCTACTGTCAAGTCTCAGGTTTTCTAAAAACCAAAAAAATATATCCAGATGTCGCAATCAAATAGTAACCCAGTGCAGTTTAAACAATATATATATGAGAAATTAGATCTCAAAAGGCAGCAAATTCCAATGGATAGATAGAAGAGGCGGCACCAAAAAATTCCATCAGGCTAAAAAGTTCTATAGATGCAAATTTAGGTTAAACTTTTCAGCTTGACCATACAAACATTTTTCAGCAAATGATTGCGAATTTATCTCATATAAGGAATCCTGTCCATCCCCAATATTGAGTCTTGTATCCATGCTATCTAGCTCTCTCCAACATTTGTGCTCAATTGGCACTTGGCATAAGTAAACGTATTCAGGTCCGTCTTCTTCCAATATATAGACATTATTGTCAAGTAGTATATATGGCTGTTAACCAATTTAATAGATTCTCAATTATATGGTTCTGAACAGCTATGCTTCTAGCAAAATTATGACAAGAGAGAGCTTCTAGAACAAGCCTAATTCACACCATTACTGAATCTTTGAGTTTCCTGAATGTCTATATGGTCTTCACCAAAATTTTGATGTAACTTTAGGTATGCTTTATTCTCTCCGATACTAAAATGATATCACTTCGTTAATTATAGTAAGTTGTATGCCAGTATCAGTAGTATGCCCCAGAATAAACCATACATCAGGTTCATATATAGAGGGGTCAAGGCCATAGTTATTTTCTATTTCTTCTTTAGACACTCCAAGACAACAGCTAAAAAGGCCAAAATGAAAATATACAGACATTAACATTTATGCATATTCAAATGTATACAATTATCCTTTTGTTCTTACTCGGATTCCATTTATGCTGAAATCTTATATTGTAAAATGCTTCGTTTGCGTGTTCAGAGAAGATCTTCCATTCTAGTTTTTGCTTCCACAAATTAGAAAGTGTTTGTAAATAGTTTTAGCAATAAATAACAATAAGACAAGACTTCCCCTCTCCAACAATCCTTAACAGCACCCCAATCTTCTTTTTTCAGCTAAATATCACTTTCAATTTTTAACAGTACCATACATATAAGTATATATTTTGAGGAATATAAATTACAATAACTGATGAAAGCAGAACCATCACAAATTTAATAAAACCTTATGCAAACATACTATTGGCAAAGATGTACGTATATGGGAAAAGGGCGGCTTTTCAAGGCAAAACCTTTCTGCTACCATAGGCCCTCAACTTTGCTCGTCCAACTAACCTAAAAGGTCATTCATTGACAAGCCCAGCTAACAGCTAGTTCGATTTTATTCCTATTTCCTGCTCTTAAGCCAAATATTTGCTAGCCTAAAAAAAATATAAAATCATCACTTCCTCTCATGATCTCATAGTTACACGGAAATCAAATAAGAACACAAAATACGAACATAAATACATGTAGAAATCATATTTTAGGATTTCTAATATACCTTCCCACGCAGTCTTTGAAAATCTTCTCGGTTTTCTCGCACTTACGAATGAATTTCCCCGGTTCAACTTCCTCCGTCCGACACTGAGATGATACAATCTTTCGGGTAGCGCAGCGGTCGCCGTTACCGTCATCTCTAGGGTTTACTGAGCCGTTAAACTCATCACCAGCCGAGGAGGAAATAAAGTTAGATTCATCATCATTCTTCCACACCCAACCCATTGTCGATTTTGCGTTACGAAATATTCGAAGCAGAAATTTTCTCTTGCAATTTGTGAATTTATGTAATTTTTATGCTTCGCGAACAATCCATTAACTTTTCAAAGACGGTGCCTTTTTACTTGGGTAAATTCGGTAATTAGAGCTAGTTACTTGGCCTGATTGGATTCCATTTTAATTTTAATATAATTTTTTTTATTCTTTTCAATTACATATTTTTCAATAAAATAATATTTCCCACAATTTAAAATTTTTCGATTTTTTCAACAACACTCCAAAAATATTAATATTTTAAAATACAATTTTTATCAAAACTTCGATAAAATGGAACCCTAACAAGGACTTACTTGAGCATCACATAATTTATGGACAAGTGTCCCACAAGGACTTACTCGATTCTCAATGTATTGTCTCAAAATCGATCCAATTTAGTAGAGGAATTGAAGTCGAACCGATTGATTCTATCTAATTTTGGTCCAATTCCACCCATTTCAAGGGAAAAAAAATGCTCACCGCTACCCATTTTTAATGTTTCACTCCTATATTAAAAGAGTCATCCTTGGATTTACTATTCATTCTTGTCACATGAGTTTTCACACTTGTCATATTGTGATCTGATTTCACTACAGTGAATTGGTGTTTTGTTGACTAATTGATATTTCAATTCCAATTAATATTTTAAATATATTCCTATAAATATCTTAGGCAACACAATTAGAATTAGTAAATTTTTTTGTATTCAGTAAAATCGTATTTTTCAATTGATATTTTAAATATCTTAAACAACACAATTAAAATTACTAATTTTTTTTGTATTCAATAAAATCGTATTTGTTGATATTTTAAATATCTTCCTATAAATATCTTAAGCAACACAATTAAAATTATTAATTTTTTGTATTCAGCAAAATCGTATTTGTACACAAAAAAGAATGTAAAAAAAAAAAAAAA
>CAIGRF010203917.1:0-17068 GCA_903798235.1 Fraxinus ornus | reverse complement strand
TGGTTGAAAAAGAAGGAAAAGTTATTGATGTGATGGAAAATATTATTTTATTGAAAAATGTATGGTTGAAAATGAGTTGAAAAATGAGAATGAGATTTTTAATGGAAATCAAATGGGGCATCGTGTCTTGGGACTTCATCGGAATAATATAGTTTTGGCAAGGTTACATTTGTCAAAAATCTTTTGCTATTCCGTTTGCGCCACAAATTCTTTTCTATATTTTTTTAACAGTCCTAAAATTCCTTTTTGTTGGAAGCTTGTATTTCTTCTGCCGACGCATGCCACCCGGCAACTCCAGTCTGGGTAATTCAGGTAAACCCGGGTTGTCTGAAAAGTGTGGGGTTTTATCTGACCCGTATCACGTGGGCTACTCAGATAATGACACGATCACAGGACCGACAGAACCACGATTTTGATTGAAAGTGAATGAACGAAACTTCTGCTTCACTAAACCGTGTGGTTTGCGGGCCCAACTTGTCCTTTGCTATAGGAATACGATTTATGGCTTAGCTTGGATGTTGAGTCCTAATCTTTCGTGGTGATTAATGCCATGCATTTTAAAATATTTTTTTTTCTTATTTTTTTAAGCCACGCGTTCATCATCAATTTATTATTTCAAAACGGGTTAAATTCATAAATGACGATCCAACTTTATATTTAGTGTCGACATAGTCGCCCAATTTGATTTTATTTCACCATGACCGTCAAACTTTATATTTAGTGTCATTGTAACTATTTAATTTTATTTTATTTCATCATGTCATCCAATTTTATATAACGTTTCACAGTGACAATCGAATTTCATATAACATTTCATAATGATTACTCAATTTCTTCTCACTATTTTCACTAATTTTAAAAAGAATAAAACGGTAAATTTGAATTATATATATAAAAAATAAATTTTAAAAAAAAGGTTTTTTATTAAATCGTTTATTTGCTTTTATTTTATTTTCTTTTTTTAGGGAATATTTTTTTAAAATAACTTTTTATTTTATTTTGTTTTTCTAAGTAACTTTTTTAAATAAGTTTTTATTTTATTTTATATTTTTAAGTAACATTTTTTTTAAAAAAAATTAAGTTTTATTTTATTTTATTTTTTTAAGTAACGTTTTTTTTAAATAAGTCTTTATTTTAATTTTTAAAAGAATTTTATATATAATGCAAGGTTACAATTTTACCATTTTTAAAATTAATGAAAATTAAGAAAAAAAGTTAGGTGGTCATAGTAAAACGTTATATGAAGTTGGGTGACCATGATAAAATATTATATGAAATTGAAAGGCTATGCCTATGGTGAAATAAAATCAAATTGGATGGCCATGGTAACTACATATGACAAAGATTTAGATAAAAGTTTTATCAAAATTTAGATAAATGTCGATTAAATATATGATTGAAAAATAGATAAAAGTTATAGATTCTATAAAATGTGTGATTAAAATTAAAATTTGTCAAAATGAAAAGTTGATAACTTTTAACAGAATTTTATTAGATAATAACTAAAAAGGGATTATAGCACAAAATGTCCCTATCTTTTATCCTCATTGCACAAATTGTGCATATCGTTTCAATTTTGACATTTGGATCTTCAAATCAACATTTCATTAAGCAAAACACCCTTGTCGTCTGATTCCAAGATGCCTATACCCTTTTTGACAAAAAAAAATAAAATAAAATGTATTTGATCTTTTTTTAGAAGGACAAAATAGTCTCTTTGTATTTAATTAATTCAAAAAATAAAATAGATGTTAGGTTTTTACTGATTTTTATAATTAATACGCCTTGTTAGGATTCAAGAGAGTGGTTGTTAAAATTCGGTGAATGAATTCTGAGTTTTATTGATTTTGTAAATATGGATACAACTCTATATACAAAAGTAGTGTAGGTTAAATAACGCTATTCATAATTACAATGGATAGAATCTCGATCTACACATACGATTGAGGTGATTTCGGTTTACACCTAAGATTACCCATAATGCTTCCTTCAAGTTAGAGCATGGAGATTTGTAATGTCCAACTTGCATACAAAATGATGAAATAGGTCTTTCCCAATGGCTTTGGTGAAAATGTCAATTGTTGAGTCATTCATGGAGATTTACGTCGGAATGATAAGGTTGGAGTTAAACATTCATAGACAAAATAACAATCAATTTTGATATGTTTTGTGCATTTATGAAAGACTGGATTGCAAGTAATATGAATTGTAGCTTGGTTGTCACATTAAAGGATGATGTGTTTGTGATGCATTACGGTAAGCTCAAAAAGTAGTGTCTTAAGCCAAACAAGTTCACATGTAGTGGAGGACGTAGCACATTATCTGGCCTAAGCAGTAAGCGAGATACAACTTTCTATTTCTTTGTGTGCTAAGAAATGGGGCTTGTCCCAAGAGTGATGAAAGAAACCAATAGTAAAGCGACGAGTAATATGACAACTAGCCGAATTAGAATCAGGGTAAGCGAAAATCTGAAAATCACATGTGTGGAAAAGAAAAACTATGACTAGGCGAACTTTTCAAATAATGAAGAGCATGTAAGTATTCAATCTTAACTCTTACAAAATAACGTAGTCCAATCTCGTGATATCTTTTGCACCTCTTTGTTGAATTCTTTATAGATTTGATTGTTAAAATCACATGAAAAGAAAGATAGCTAGTTCGCAATAATAGAACAGTAGAAATGACACTATAATAAAATAAGAGATTTGAGTAAAATTTAGGTCAATTTGATTAAGTTGGGCTTGACTGAAAATTAGAAATAGTAAAATCATATTTTGGGTTCAGACTAAATTAATTAGTTAACAATTTATTTAAAAAAATAAAATAATTTGACTTATTTAAGATAAAAAAAAAAAAAATAGGGAGATTCGATACCAAGAACCGAACCGAACCCGTCGGTTCTCGATTCGTATACTCATTCGAGTATTTAACTTAAGAAGAACGGTTCAGTTTGGTTCTGTTCGATTTGGTTCGAGAGTTTTGTCTAACTCTAGTTTTACCATTGATTTTAAGAATATTTACTCAAATTAATGACCTCAATTTTGACACCTCAAAGGGTATTAAACTAGTTGTACACGTTGATCTCGATTTTGACACGTCAAATAATGTTAAACTAGTTGTAATTGTATTGCATGTAGAGGTGGCTCAGCTCGGCCCATGCTCGTCATGAGCCGAGCTTCTGCTCGACTCGTTACTCGAGCGTGCCCCGTGAGCTCGTGGGTCGACTCGAGTTTCGGCTCGCGAGCTCGTCAATTTTTTTTCTTTTATAAAATAACCATTTTTTAAAAAAATAAAATAAAATAAAAAGTAAACCATTTGCCTTGGACGAGTCCACGAGTCGCTCGCCGGTAGAGCAGGCTCGGCTCGACAAGTCCGAACCGTCCACAAGCCGACTTCATAAGTCGAGCGATCAAGCTGACGAGCTGCTCTATCCGTTTGCCACCACTAATTGCATGGGTATCAGCACGATATGTACTTAGCCTCTGATTGGTACACATTAAAATTTTCATTCCCATTCTTCTACTCATTTTAATCACACATTCTTTAATAAAATAATATTTTACATCACATCAATAAATTTTCATTCTTTTTCAACCACACATTCTTTATCAATCTAATATTTCAGAATACATTTTTCCAAAATAATGTATCTCAAACACACCCTTAGCCAATAATTTGCATGAATTTTGTTTGATGTGGATACGAGTGGCAGTTCCGTTAAGTGTGAAATGCAGGAGGCACAATTCATATCATAATTAGGCTCCACCAATTAAAAGTCAGGGTTAATGGTCTCAAACCAACTCAACAATATTGTCTCTCCCAAGCTGCAAATAAAACTGTAATGACGGTGCAATATTATTTCATCTAATTTATCGTACTGATTTTAGACTTTTTTTTTCATTTTCACACGTTAAAAAACCTAATTAATATAGTTGTTAATACAAATTTTACTTGCGTTTTTCTAATATATCCGTACATTAAATAATTGTTTACGTATGAGTTGTTCATATTTGTTGATAACAAGGAACTTTAAGCCTATGTTTTTGAACCCCATTTTGGTAAAAAAAAAAATGAATTTTGAAATGATGATTTTTTTGGAAAATATTTGGTTAAAAAAGAAGAAAACTTTTTGATTTACGTGTAAAATTATTTTATGGAAGAATGTGTGGTTGAAATGGAGTTTTGAAAAATGGGACCAAACATAGTCTAAATAAGGACATATTAGAAAATTAAGAAATCAACTATAGTCCGAATAAGAAAAATGACTTATAATTTGGGACAATTAAAAAAGAAAAATAAGTTTATTTTTTATGGGACAAGAGAGTATATAATACGATGGCTAATACGGGACAACAAAAGTATACTAAATTAAAATCTAGATTTTAAAGTTAAAATCAATAATTAATTTTAACCACATATTTCATCATTTTTTATCAAAATATATTAAAAATCTGATTTTAATTCTCACGATACAGTAACTTAATTAGGGCGATGGAGGTGTTTTGTTATGATAACAAGTTTTAGGGTTACTTTGCACTTTAAACTGCAAGTTGGTGAACAAGATAACTTAGTTATAGGATAAATAAATTATATTCACGTATTTTATAGGACATAAACTACTATATACTTATTATTTACACAAGTGCGAGACAAAATTAGCTTTACATAATCATTTTCCTTGCTCAAAAAATCAATCTTGAATAAGCAAATTATGCTCTAGGAAGCACAATTTAATAAAGCAAGACAGAGATAATTGAAATTTGAAGAGTCGATACTATCGATGCGATAAGATATATGTAGTACAGTAAATTTAGGCCTTGTTTGACCCGCATTATTATCTCATTAAAATGAAAAATATGATCGTTATCCATCACATCAACATTTAAATTCAAATTTTCTATCTCTTGTGTGGCCCCAATAACGATTATATTTTTCATTCTTATTCTACAATAATTTGGCTCAAATTGAGACTGATATCATTAGAGAGTATTAAAATGTGATTGAATACATGCCCACGATATATTCACTTCAGCATATCAAATATTATCATATTTAATTTCTGTTTGGTTCAACTAAAAAGTTAGATTAAAATTTAAGTTAAATGCAACAATTATTAAATGACATTTTATATGATTTACAACTTTTCAATCACACATTCCACAAACTTTTATCAAAATCTCCATATCTAAATCTAAAGTGGGCTTAACATTTTTAAGAAATGAAAGTGTGTTCTTATGACCAAAATACCCTCCAGTTCATACATATTTGCATGATCCGGACTTTTTTTAGCGTCCAAATCGAACATAGGAATAGTACCTTTATAGATGCCTTGGCAGATGAGAGAAAATTAAGAAGATAATAGTCATATTGATTGCCAAGAAACGGTTTTTTCGGTGCTGCGTAAGAGGGACACCGACACGTGTAAAATATCAATTTTCCTAGACCCAAATTCAAAAGTGATTAAATTAAAAATTATTTTTTCTTGACACTCATTTTCAACTACACATTCTAAAAAAGTAAAATCATTTTCATGTTTTCTCATATTTTTTCCTACATTTTAATTATATTTTTCAAAAAAAAAAAAAATCATTTTAGCACAAACCCTACAAATAGCTAAAACGTGTGGTTGAAAAGTTGTGAGATCTATAAAAGATGTGATTGATATTAATTGTTTGACTTTGACCTAAATTAAAATCTGATTTTAATAAAAAAAACAAACAGGGCCTAGGATGTGAGTTTGCGATAACTCGTGAAAATATTAGGAAAAATTACAATTGTCGTTATCGGTCTTTATCAATTTTTCAACCGTCGTTATCGATCTTTGTCAATGACCATGTAAAAGTGATAAGAATTTTAATTATTGGATGTTTACAAATTAAATGAAGCTTTTAACAATTAGAAAGTATTTCTATTAAAATATTTACAGATAGAATTTTTTACGGACTTACCTAAAATAAATATTTTAAAGTAAAAGAAAAAAAAAGAAAAAAAATCTAAATGCGGCGTAACGAGAATCAGATACAACGGCTGCACATGCCACCAAGTCTACGCTCAAATTATGAGCTGGATTGACGGTGGTCTAAATAAAATTCAAGGGTAAATTCGTAATTTGATTTATCAATCCTCAATATGTTGTTCCATTAGCATATAAACCTCTAGATCCATTTGGTGTATATTAAAATTAGAGTTTTAGTAAATTTTAATAAAAATATATCAAATATATGTTTGAAAAGTTGTGGGTCCCATTAATTATATTATTTAAATTAATTTTTAATAAAAATTTAGATTATAATTCTTACCATATAGGGACATAAAAAAGTCAAAAAGAGCAAGTTAATCTCGTATCTTTTATTATAACAACTATAAAGTAAGTCCTAAATCACAAAATTGTTTGAATCATAATGTTGGCTCTCACAATTTCGATAATTGAGAACACAATGAGCAACAATAAAGAATGATTGGGATCAAGTTGCTTCTTTTCAAAGTTTTTAGATCGACTTCTTACTACTTCAAACAATTAGGGGTCAATTATACAATTTCCTGTAAATATTTTATTTCTTTATTATAATAATAATTTTTGTTTCTAATTTTTATAATACAGCGCACAAATAAAAGGCTGACGATTTGGAGCTTTCCAACGCTTTGTATTCAAGTGACACCCACGCAAAATATTGTTATCCCACCCCACCCACCACCCTCTACCCACCGCCACCACTCCGCCAGCACTCCACCGCCGTTTTCCCTCTCTCTCTCAAACACAGAGAAATTAACTTTATTTTCAAGCGCAGATCTTAGTTTCTTCTAATCAACATTATTGCAGTAATAGAATCATAATCTTCTGCTCCAGCTGCATTGCTAGTAATCCTGACTGGTAAGTGGAATTGTTGTGTGTGTATCATCTTTCTGTTTCTTTGATTTTTAATTAGATGATGGCGTTAAAGGAGATTGAAACTTTGCTGACTTTTGTTTAGTGTTCTGCAAATTTTATGGTTTAAATCTATTTTTAGTACGTGTTTCCCGGGTTTGATTTGTAGAGTAAATTTTATTCAATCACTTTTCCTTTTCAATTTCCCTAAAATTCACAGTTGTGTCTCATTGCTTTAGAAGTCTTGTAAATCAGCTTTTACTCTGGTCAGAACCTACAATATTTTTATCTTTATTCCTGCGGACGATCAATGCTTTTTTTTTTTAATATTTCAATTTTGTTTGAAATTATTTAAAAATTCTTGTGATATTCCACTGTTCTTTTATTCTTAATATAAGAATCTAAAGTTTCAAGAGCTATGAATGAATTTAGAATTTGGGTAATTAATTGCTATTTTTTAGTTTTCTCCATTTTTTTGGTGTGTTGCATGATGTAAATTCTGTCGAAGTTACGTGTTTGAATTTCTGTTCGTAGAAAATATTTTTTTTACAAGCTTTTGGGATCACATATTGCGATTGATGCCTGCATTGGGTTTCAAGTTTATGAATGATGGCCTGATTCCCCATTATTTTTTAAGAATGTGTTTTGAAATATAAGATTGAAGGATAAATGTGTCGTTAAAAAAGAAGGAAAAGTTCTTGATTTGATGAAAAACTTGTGGTTTTAAAGATGAGAGAGAAAAATGTATTTGCGGAAAAATGGGAATCAAACATCCCCTTCGAAGTTGTTTTCGAAGTTGTTTTATCCTTGACTAAGGGCACTGTGAATTTAGACCAATTTTAAGCAATGTATGGAATAATTCTTTCTTTGAAATTGATCTTTAAGAATCTTGTTTTAAATACAAGAATGTCAAGTTCATAGTATATTTTCATTGTTTTTGGTGACCTGTCCTTTTCTTTATCCCCATCGCCCTATTTTTAATTATCTTGAGTGATTGCACACCTTAAAAATTTTCTTCACTTGTAATATTGAACCATTATAGAGAACTTGACAATAATATCTCAAAAATCTCTAACTGGCCTCCAGTTATTTGCACTTAATTTATCTTTTGATCCTCGTTGGAACTTTGTGAGTCCAAACTTATTTTTTCTTAGTTCTGTCTTGTTCTTTCTCAATTTACACCTTCAAAAGGGGGAAAAGAATTCTCAGCATACGCTTGAAATTTTCAACTTTTTCCAGTTTTTCTCCCTTTGTTTTTGTATATCTTAATTACAGAACACTATAAAAAGTTATTGTGTGATTGCATGTCATAGTCTGGAAGCTCAAATAGGGAATATTGGAGTGCCTAGTGACTTTGGTGTCCTGATACTGTGTTTGTGATTGGGTCAGTAATCGATTTCCTCCTACCTGCATCTTCCACCTGATTGGGAATTCTTATTTTCGGAATATGTTTTAAGCATTTTTAAAAATCTGAAAAGCTTTGCAACTCTTCCATAATTTTCTTAATGCAATGAGTAGACCAGCAACATTATGGTTCTAAATTTTGACTGGCATTTTGTTATGAATGGCAATTGAAGCATTCTAATTAAATTCATAATGTTGTTTGTGTTTAGGCGTATGTTGTGTTGGTGATTATAAGTATCGGATGCATTTTAATTTTCTAGTAATATTACCTCACTCTTGAAAAATATGTTAGCTTGCACTTCTTTACTTTTTGTTTCCAACAGCCTAAAATGGATCGAAAAAGTTGGCCCTGGAAGAAGAAATCTTCATCTAATAAGGCAGTGGCTGAAAATGCAGCAGCTGTAGAGTCGGAGTCTTCTACAGCCCCTTCAGATGCAGGGACAACTCAGACTGACAAGGTTTGTCGGTATCACGGTGAACAGTTCCCGTGTTTGAAAATATATCTTGGCTCATTGACTCCCTCTCTCTCTCAAGTACATCTTTCTTATGGTTTTTAGTTTTTACTCTGTTTTTGTGTTTCATTTTCGAACAGGCTAAACAGGATAGCAATAAAAAACCAAAGTATGTTCAAATTTCAATGGAGTCATATACGCATCTATCTGGGTTGGAAGAAGAAGTGAAGTCCTACCAAGAAAAAATGAAAAATCTGGAAGAGGAAGTAATGGACTTGAATGAAAAACTGTCAGCAGCCCATTCAGAAATGACTAATAAAGAAATCCTAGTGAAACAACATTCCAAAGTTGCTGAAGAAGCTGTCTCAGGTTGGACACTGGTCTGACTCTAGTACATATGCAGAAAGCTATTCATGTATTTAGAGTATTGTAATGGGTAATTTTCCCTTTTTTAAGTTAGTCTAATATGTACAGAACTTAACTCCTAACAACTAGTTGCACAGGTTGGGAAAAGGCTGAGGCAGAAGCTTTAGCTTTGAAAAATCATTTGGAATCTGTCACGCTGTTAAAGCTCACCGCAGAAGACCGGGCATCACATTTGGATGACGGTCTCAAGGAGTGCATGAGGCAGATACGAAGTTTGAAGGAAGAACATGAAGAAAATTTACATGAGGTTGTTCTTAATAAAACAAAACAATTTGACAAGATGAAGCTCCAGCTTGAAGCAAATATAGCTAATTTAGAGCAAGAATTACTCAGGTCTGCTGCCGAAAATGCTGCACTCTCAAGGTCTTTGCAAGAGCGCTCTAACATGTTGATCAAGCTGAGTGAAGAAAAATCACAAGCTGAGGCAGAGATAGAACTTCTGAAGAGCAATATTGAATCCTCTGACAGGGAAATAAATTCACTCGAATATGAACTTCATATTGCTTCGAAAGAGCTTGAAATTCGTAATGAGGAGAAGAATATGAGTGTGCGGTCTGCTGAAGTAGTCAACAAGCAGCACCTGGAAGGAGTAAAAAAGATTGCTAAACTTGAAGCGGAGTGTCAGAGGTTACGCGGTCTTGTTAGGAAAAAGTTACCTGGTCCTGCTGCATTGGCCCAAATGAAACTTGAAGTTGAAACTTTGGGGAGGGATTATGGAGACTCGCGTTTGAGGAGGTCTCTGGTAAAGCCTCCTACTTCACACTTGAGCCAACTGCCTGAATTTTCCCTTGATAGTATACACAAGTACCAGAAAGAAAATGAGTTACTTACTGAACGTCTATTGGCAACGGAAGAAGAAACTAAGATGTTGAAAGAAGCATTGGCAAATCGCAACAGTGAACTCCTAGCCTCCAGGAGTATGTGTTTTGATGCGGCCCATAAGCTTCAGGATCTAGAAGTAGAACTGCATGCCAATGGTAAGCATAAAAGTCCTGCAAAATCCAATGCTCATGTCCCTATTGAAGGTTCATATATTCAAAATACAAGCAATCCACCAGGCTTGACCTCCATGTCTGAAGGTGGAGATGATGATGATGCAAGTGTTGCTGGATCATGCGCTACAGTGTTGATGTCTGAGCACTCTTACTTCAAGAAGGAAAAGAATGTTGATAGTCCACTCAAGTCTGAAAGTGCACATCACCTGGACCTTATGGATGATTTTCTGGAGATGGAGAAAATAGCACATTCATCAAATGATTCTGCAGAAGTTTCTTGTTCAGACTTATCGGGTAATACACGAAATGCAATTGCAAACTATGACACTTCGATAGAAGCCACAGCCAGCATGGATGTGCAATCTAAGGATCATCTTGAATCAGAAACACCAGTTTTTCCTAATGAAGTGATAGCACTGATTCCTCGGGTGCATGTTGATCCGCTCACCTTTTTGAAGCTTCAATCAAGAATTTCTACGGTTCTAGATTTGATGTCCAAGGAGAAGAACATGGAAGTTGTTTTGGAGGACCTTAAACGGGTTGTAGAGGACATGCATGATACTCTACATCCCAAGTCATCAAATCGTGTTGCTGAGGCAGCACAGTGTTTGGACACTGCATGTGACCAGAAGACTGGTGCTGAGGTGACTGAAGAAGAGGATGTGTCTTCCTCTGGAGATAGTAAAACGAACACCGAGATTCTTCACACCATTAACCAAGAATTAGCAGTAGCCATTTCTCAGATTTATGACTTTGTAATGATTCTAGGTAAAGAGGCTAAAGCCATCCAGGTAACAGCTCATGATGGAGGACTGAATGAAAAAATGGATCTGTTCTCTGCCAAATACAATGAGATTATTAACTGTAGGACAAACCTCCCTGATTTTGTTCTTGAGCTTTCTCTCGTATTAAGCAAAGCACGTGAGCTCCACTTCAATGTCCTGGGATATAAAAATTCCGAAGTGGAAACTGGTAGTTCTGATTGTATAGACAAAATTGCTTTACCAGAGAATAAGGGCATTGTAGACTCGTCAACCGAGAGATATTCAAACAGTTGCACCCAATTTTCTGATTCCACTTCTGACCCTGACATTCCACATGATGGGAATCTTGTTCCAACATCTGAATTGACTGCCACATCATGGAAATGCTCATTGGAGGAGTTGGAACAATTGAAATTGGAGAAGGATAATATAGAAATTGACCTGGTTAGATGTACTGAAAACCTGGAAAGTTCCAAGTCGCAGTTACTGGAAACAGAACAGCATCTTTCAGAGGTTATGTCACAATTAACATCGTCTCAAAAGTTGAACAGCTTGGCCGAGACACAGCTCAAATGCATGGCAGAGTCTTACAGATCACTTGAAGCACGAGCAGAGGAGTTACAAACTGAAGTAAACTTCCTCCATGGGAAAATAGAAACTCTGGATAATGAGCTGCTGGAGGAGAGAAGAAATTATCAAGATGCGCTGGCCAGATGCAAAGATCTTCAAGAACACCTGCAAAGGTAAGTAACAATCCTTTTAAGCTCATGTAGACTCCAGCACTGGCATTAGTTTTTTGTATTTTTTCCGAAGTGATAAATTGAGCCTTACTTTGAAAGCCCCAACTATATGGTCAAAAGTATTTTGTTATACCTTGTTGAGATCTAGCAAACATGCATTTAGCTTGTTCATGTGTACTGAGACCTGAAGCCTAACAACTGATAAATCAATATTGTTTCTCAATCCAGTTTTGAACTAAAGAGATACAAATAGATAACTAGTGATTCTCAAATCTGGACCTCCTGACTTGTTTTGTTCTTCAACTACAAATCTAATAAATGTAGACAGGACGCATCTTCTTTGGTCCTCTATTATCAACTTTCGGCATAGCCATTTTCGGGTCCATTTTTAGTTTAGTGGTGAAATGCTTTCTCATAATGGTAACTACATGGTGTGTGTGTGAAAAGTCGTATCTCAGCAATTCATGAGATCACTGATCAATGCTTATTTTACACAACACTGATGAATCTAAGGATAACTACCTATTTTTCTTCAAAGTGCACACTCTCTCTTCTATCTTTATAACGGTATTTCTCGACTTTCAATGGTTAAATTCATAGCATGTTTTTGTCAAATGTTTGTATGATATCTGCATTTGATGAGGCTTAACTTGGGTGATGCCCTTGTAGCAGTTGACCAGTTTTGGCAGACTTGAATTTAATTTATCTTGTTTTAAGTTGTTTTAAATGTAATTGGTCCTAGGTTTTTGTCAACGTTGTGTAATATGTCATTAAATATTGAGATGACTTCACGATGAAATTCAATCAAATTTTATTTCTAATCCTTTCACGTAATTTCTGTATTTTTCATGTCAGGATTGAGAGTTATTCAGCAGCTGATAATGATGCCAAGACCAACCAGGTGAAACTTGTAAACTATGTCGTCTTCTCAGTATTGAATATTCTACATTCACCATGACTCTACCTTATAAACATATAATAGACATAGATTGCCTTGAAAATTTAGGTTAGACCTCCTTGCCTATGAAGAGTAGTATTTGCATTATAACGACACAGCTAATTTCATCTTTTTCTCTTTTTAAGTTCATTATTTGAATAGAATGGCTATTACTGCACCTTGTTCTTAATCAATGAGAAATCATATAGATAGAATACTTACTATCTTTTGATATTTGAGAATCACAGTTTGACCGACATCTACATTTTAACAAACTTACTTATTCTTAGCACTCTTGGTGGACGTTATGGAAGCCCTCATTGCACTATGAGTACCTAGATGCAAGTGTTATTTTCCAAGAAGTTTCTTAGCCTAGTAATTTTTCCAGTTTGAACTTTTAAGTGCAGCTGTTACTTTTAAAGGTTTCAACTAATCAGAGCATGCTTTTTTTGGATAAGGCAAGTGTATTATATCCAAAGTATGAAATAAAAGTACATGAGCACAGGGGCATACCCCAGAAAAACAAGGCTAGAAATGTGTGTCCTAACACAAACAAAAATAAGTACTAATAACCTAGTCACAACAATAAAAAATATCCGCAGAAAGACCCTATGAGCGTTGGAACCATCTATTTTCAAGAGCATACTTTATAAAACTCAGTGTTAATCTTAAAAATTAAAAATTGGAAAAGCGACTTATCTTGGAATTCAATTACAGACTGTGAACCTTAAGAAGTTTTATAGGGTAATTAATTTGGCATAGGCTTACCTTCTGCTTTTGCAAATTCTTGGTTGGTGCCATCTTTCGGTGATTCTGTAACACTGAAGTGACTATAATGTTTTTTTTCTCGTTGTTTTCTGCATATAAAAAGTATGGTTGTTGATGGTTTAAATTCTTGTGCTAAGGAGTTGATGCTAAGGAAGGCACATAGAAATGGAACATAACTCTTGTGGAAGTAATAAATAATAGTGAAAATCTTACACATGGAAGAAAAATGAAAGATCAATCAATGTTCAAAGTTAAGAAATTTCTGTATTAAAGAACATCAATGTGTACGTCTTTTGCAAAATTCTGAACATTTTGAGTCAGTAAAATCTTGTATAAAATACTAAGAAGAGGATTGAGGAGTACTCAGAAATGTTGCGCATGATGATGTTGGATGGATGGGAGACATGTTTTGGACCAATGGTGAAGATGTATAGTGATGGTCACCCATGAGTACTTCTAGCATTTTTCCTTTGGGATAATTGCAGCAGAGGCCCCAAACCTTTCAAATAATTGCAGACTTTTCCCTGACCTTTCATTAGAATGCAGCTGTTGCTTCTAACCTTTCGAAACGTTGTGGCAGAAGCTCCGATGGATGGATTCCATTCAAATATCTGTTAGTTGACTAAGAAATTTAGTTTGACCACATTTTTTATATTTTTTGTAAAGGGTAAAATAGTAACTTTCAATTTACTATATTGAAATAAGTTAAAACTAATTATGAAAAATAACCACCGTACATCTTCTTTATCATCCCCTCAAACCAACTGCCACTCTAAAACCCATCCACCACCCATCAACGTCGATTGCCGTCATCGACCACAACCAGCCATCGTCACCCCTCACACGTAACAAACCAAAACCCATGTCTTATTACAGAAATCACCACCTAACAAATTGTAGCTGCTGTGGCTTCCTTATCTCAACCCCTTTCATTGCCACCCTTCTCAACGCTACATCAGCCACACAAACACACAATTGACCGTTCCCTCTGTCGTTGAAATTTAATGCATAACTTAAGGGATTATACCGGAATTGTTGCCCAGAGAATTTTTTGGGAATAATCCAATTTAAGTGAACAAACCAGTAACTGCGGGTACTCAGCCATCGGATATTGCACTCTCACCTGTGGCTGGAATGTACAGTCTAGTAGGTCATGATTCATCACCGACTGGAATGGAAATAATATCTTTTATTCCCTTATCACACCGACCGTTGTCGGCAGTCTTCTGTTGTTCCTCCGATGTCGAAATCCACCCCCAGTTATCAGATTGCCAGGACCTAAAACTCTGTTTTCTTTATGGGAGAATTTTGGGATAGTATGATTTCGATTTTAGGGGTTTTGGGGTTTGGGGTGGGGGTGGGGTAGGTGAAAAAGATGATAGATAGTTTATTTATTTCATTAGTTTTTAAAAGATAATGTTATAAATATAAGATTACCATTATGTCCTTTTAAAATTTATAAAAAAAAATGTGGCATTTGGATGGAATCCATCCATTGGGGCTTTAGCCACAACGTTTCATAAGGTTAGGAACGACGGCTGCAACGAATGAATGGTCGGGGGAAAGTCTACAACTATTTGAAAATTTTGGGGCCTCTGCTGCAATTATCCCTTTTACTTAGAATATTTACCAATACAACTAAAGAACCCATCCTGAGAGCTTGACACCCAATAAAAAGAGGACGTGAAGCTAAAGTTGGAAAAATTTTGTTTAGTTGTCTACTTTGATTAGTACAGAAAGAAATGCCTGTTCTTGTTCTTCCCACATTATTTTAACCTCGTTATATGTTTTCATCATCAGTATTATGCTTCAGCGAAAAAAACATGCTGAACTAAAGAACACCATGTCTTCTTCCGTTTCAGGAGGAGTTGGCAGCTGCAGCAGAGAAGTTAGAAGAGTGTCAACAGACCATATTGCTTCTTGGCAAGCAGTTGAAAGTTTTACGCCCCCAGGGAGAGGCTACAGGTTCCCCACCCGGGAGGAGTCAGAAAGGCATATGCTTCACTGAAGAACCGACTATAAGAAGCATTGATTTACAAGATATCGATTCGAACGAGAAGGACACTTCCAATTCTATCAATTTGCAGAGAGCAGGCTCGAATTCTTCCCAGGATTCATACAATTCCCCATTTAATCGTTCTGATTCTGAAGTCAACAATCTATTGAGATCATCTGTCAGTTCAAATCATCCAAAACACCAGCCTACTCAGTCGGTATCTACTTCCTTGTCGTCTACTCCCGCACCAGAGAAACATTCCCGTGGCTTTAGCAGATTTTTTTCCTCCAAAGGAAAAAATGGTCAGTAGTGCCTTATATCCATTGGCCAATTAAAAAAACTATAGCTGAAGCAGAACTTGATTGCACTTCTGTGAATAATGTCCAAGATCCATTTCAACTTGCCATGCTCATAATTCGGGGAGAGGATTTCAAAGTGGTTTTCCAATATGGCTAACATTTGAAGGATGAATTTTGAGTGAGAGTGAATCAGCCAGCAGCAATAGATGTGGAAATTTGTTGCCTACCAGGCCTTTAAGCATGGTCGTTCCACAGTTCTACAATGAATAAGATTCAAGCTTCTCTTTTTCTCGGAATACTGTTCAATCATTTACGGTTTGTCCTACCAAAGGAGTCATGATCTGTCTGAGTCAGAGCTCATGTTTTCAGAAGGTTCAGTTCACAAGTAGCTTAACATTTGGTCCCCTCTAAATTGTAAGATGTATATCACAAGTGGCTCTGTGATATATATAAGATGTAAGATAAATTTTGTATGAATGATCATTTTTTCCCTCCTGAAATTGTTTGTTTGTTCAGAACTTCAGATGAACATACAGTTGCTGTACTTTCTCATTTAGTTGCAGTAAATATTATTATGCTGTATGTATGCTACTAGTGATTTATCTTCGGCTAATTTCCTTCTATCCGTGAATCTTGGATCTCATTTTTATTGTTGGTCTTTAGAATATTCAAATTAGATTACAATAAATAATAGAGTTAATCAAATGAATACTCGTTAAAAAAATTTCCTAGGTTACTATTTACTTATTAATAAAATAAAAGTTATTCATTGTTCACTTATCTATTCGAATGGTTATTCATTCATTATGAGAGTGAAATTCGCGATTTCCACTTGCCGAAAATTGTCACGTGCCTGATG
This sequence comes from Fraxinus ornus, assembly GCA_903798235.1. Classification (NCBI taxonomy): domain Eukaryota; kingdom Viridiplantae; phylum Streptophyta; class Magnoliopsida; order Lamiales; family Oleaceae; genus Fraxinus; species Fraxinus ornus. The sequence goes on along the minus strand of CAIGRF010203917.1, from coordinate 563 downwards.
GCAATGGGGCATGGTACTTTGATGTGTTAAGTTGTCCATGTGGGTAAAAATGCAGTCAACTGAATAACAACTTTAGGTTCATTATTTGGTAACATTATTTTTGGCCTTAATGAAGAAAATCTAATTTTAATCCTAAATTCACTTTTAGTCTGTAAGGTTCTTCCTCAAGAATGACAGTTGAATTCTCGAAAATCGTAATCGTGCCTTCAATTTGAAAGGAAAAGGTGACCAACAAGCCCAGATATGGAAGACAAACTCATTATTAAAGAAGCAGTTGGACAAGAGGAAGAGGGATCATATGGAGGTAATTTTTTTATTATTTTCGATGGCAACTGTGTTTCTTTATCTGGGCATAGAGTAAATGAGGATTTTGTTTGGTTTTTATGTGATTATGCACTGTTTGTATTGAAATATTCGTATATTTTTATCTTCAATTGAGAAGTTGTTGAGATAACCCTAAACCTAGTTTTTCAAATGCAACCATGAACTTTGAGGATGAAGAATTGTTACCTCCTGAATGCCAATTTTGTTTCAGACAATGGCATGAACGATGATGATTTTTG
>CAIGRF010203869.1:0-18755 GCA_903798235.1 Fraxinus ornus | reverse complement strand
ATGGGATGTTTAATCTACTTTCTCTATGTTTGCAGATGACTATTTATGCCAAAAGTCATGTTCACACCCTCTACTAAATGTATAAAAAATTATTCTTTATTTTAAATAAACACATTAATTTTTTTAACATAAATCATTTTTACACCAAACAAATAAATGGGCGTTAACCCTTGATCGGGCTACAATCTGACACTGTCTCCTACGACATTCGTCCCTGTTTATAATGCATTTCAGAATAACGTGCAACGCATTTTTACTTTGACTAGTATATTAAATATTACATCAAGTGAGAATCATTTTCTGGACCATTTTAGCCATACTACAATTTAATTATTTCAATAGTTCCTTACTTTTCTTTTTCAATATATTTAATTGAATATTAATTATTAAACATGCACACAAATAAATAATTGAATTGTATGAGATAATCAAATTGATTCATGAACATGAAATTTANTTGAATGAATATAGAAAAAGAACAATGTATATACATTTAAACAAAGGGGGTGTAAGTAAACCAACATGAAATTTAATTAATTTGAATTAATAGATATAGAAAAATAATAATTTATAAACATTTAGACAAATGGCATTATATCATAGATTCAATGAATAATATTGAAATTAAATAAGTGTACATGAACTTAAATAATTTATTTACTCCTAGAATAGTTGAATAGTTCCCAAAACATGTATACATGAATTTGATGACTTAACATTATATTTAACATATCCATAAGTAATGTTAATTAGTATACATGCATATATATAATAACTGATTTGTAGTATTTCTAGAGTAATTGAACAACCCCCAACATATATAAATTGTACATGCATAAACTTGAAGAATTAATTGATTGAATTATAAAGAATTTAAAATAACGTTCAACTGTGACTAGTCTCCAAGATTTATGAGCACCTTGAATGAAACCTTGAATAGTAATTGCTAGAAGCATAATGAGATTTGAATTTTTTTAAATCACTTGTTTAACCTGAAGAATTAATGATTATCTATTTTTATTTATTTCATTCCCTTCATTTCCACTTTATTTCCTCTTACTTATGAACCCATTAAAGAAACATAAAGAAGAAAATGTAAATGATAGCACATTAGCCTATAATTTTTTCTTTCTTAATTTAAATATTAAACAATCAAACTCAACATAAATGCACTTAGAATATACTCGTGTAATAATTTAAATAGGCGAGTGAGCAATGTGTAACTTTATTTTAACGAGCAATTAGTAACTTAGGGATAGATTTAATAAGCATTCACTCAATAATTTAACGTCTTTAATGTGTTACATTTGATTTTCATCCAACATGTCGCAATTTTTGTCAAGTGAAAGTAACAAATTTCATTCTAGCGATGGATGTGTAACAATTTTAATATAAGTGAATAATATGCAAATTTTTTGTTCACCGAGTAAGTAGTAACTTAAATATATAAGTTTATTGATTATTTATTTAATTAGCTCCTATTTCTCATTAGTTTGATAGTTATCCAGTCTCGATGTATTAATAATTATATTAGCCTAACTAATGAATAACTTGGTGACTTTGGTAATCGATTATTTATATTTGAAAAACATTAAGGGCTCGTAACATAATATTAAAAATCATTAGTGGAGTGAGTATTAATATAAAGCCGGCTAAGAGTGGCGGAGTAAACGGCTCGATTAAATCGGCTGACCCTTCGTAGAACCAACATTTCTGTCCATTCATCCCAAATAAATTCCAAACCTAACTCAAATTCATCCACCTAATACAAATCCTCTCTCCTTTTCTCCCCACCTCTAGCCAGCCGCCCCCTATCCACCTAATTCTTCTCTCTGAAACTCCATTTCCCACTTCTCTTTACCCCAAAAACCTAATATCTGATTTGGCAACAAATACAAAGTTTGTTTTTGGGTTGCCAGTTTCTTGATTCGATTGTTGCTTCAGTCTATCTAATGATTTATTACTGACTCCCAAGTAGCGAAAGACGATGAATCTATGGACAAGTAGCAGTACAACAAAAACAGCAGCGACAACAATTACGACTACAGACGATAACGCGTCGATGATGGAGGCCTTTATGTCATCTTCTTCCGATCTGGGTTCTTTCTGGCCCGCCACATATGCTCCTAATCCTGCTGACCAATCGAAATCTTCGACGTCAGCTGCACAAATTTTCAATCAAGAAACGCTACAGCAGCGTCTGTCGGCGTTGATCGAGGGTGCCCATGAGAGCTGGACTTACGCGATTTTCTGGCAGTCCTCGATGGTTGACTATGGTGGTCCGTCCCTATTGGGCTGGGGAGATGGGTACTATAAAGGCGAAGAAAATAAAGGGAAGCGCAAGACGGCTGCGTCACCGGCGGAGCAAGAGAACAGAAAGAAAGTTTTGAGAGAGTTGAATTCGTTGATTTCGGACCCACAATCTTCGGCCGATGATGCTGTTGATGAAGAAGTGACTGATACGGAGTGGTTTTTTCTCATCTCCATGGCTCAGTCCTTTGTGAACGGGTCCGGGCTTCCCGGCCAGGCATTGTACAGCTCGAGTCCTATCTGGATCGCTGGGGCGGATAGGCTGGCTGCTTCTCACTGTGAGCGGGCCCGCCAGGCTCAGATCTTTGGGCTTGAGACCATGGTTTGCATACCTTCTTCAAACGGCGTCGTGGAACTTGGTTCGACCGAGATGATTTTCCAGAGTTCGGATCTCATGAACAAGGTTAGAGTTCTATTTAATTTCAATGGCATGGAAATGGGTTCGGCTGCTCCGGCCCCGGGCTCGGGCTCCCGCTCGGGCTCTTGGGCAGCCTTGGCGGAGAATGACCCGTCAACTCTGTGGTTGACTGACCCTTCGTCCTCCGGTGTCGAAATGAAGGATTCTTTGAATAATAACATTGGCCTGGGGAGTTCAATCCCTTCGGGTTCGGGTAGTGCTAGTAAACAAAGTTTCTTTGGCAATGAAAATCCTAGTACTAGTACTTTAACGGAGAATCCGCAGCAGCAGCAGCAGACGCCGGGGTTTTTTGCTAGGGAGTTAAACTTTACCGAATATGGGTTCGATGGGGATAGTGTTAGGAATGTGACTTGTAAGCCAGAGACAGGTGAGATTTTGCAGTTTGGGGAGAGTACTAAAAGGAGTGTGTGTAGTGGGAGTGGAAGTTTGTTTGGGATTCAGGAGCAGAATAATAAAAACAATAATGTTAGCAATAAGAATAAGAATAAGAAGACGGCCCCAACCTCGAGGGGGAGTAACGAGGAGGGCATGCTTTCGTTTACTTCGGGTGTGATTTTGTCATCTTCGGGTGCTGGGAAGACGAGTAACGGTGGTGGTGGGGAATTGGATCATTCAGATCTCGAGACATCTGTGGTTAAAGAGGCGGATAGTAGTAGAGTTGTCGACCCCGAGAAACGGCCTAGAAAAAGGGGTAGGAAGCCTGCAAATGGGAGGGAGGAGCCTTTAAATCACGTGGAGGCGGAGAGGCAAAGGAGGGAGAAGTTGAACCAGAAGTTTTATGCACTTAGAGCTGTTGTACCGAACGTGTCCAAGATGGACAAGGCTTCACTTCTAGGAGATGCAATATCATATATTAATGAGTTGAAATCGAAGCTTCAGAATATAGAGTCGGTTAAGGAGGAATTGAAGGGCCAATTGGAGTCAGTAAAGAAGGAGTTGGTGACTAAAGAGCCTCGAGGTTCAGCTCCTCCACCCGAGCAAGATATCAAAAAGCCAAACCATGGTGGTAACAAGATTGTTGATGTTGACGTAGAAGTTAAGATCATTGGTTGGGATGCGATGATACGGGTTCAATCTAGTAAGAAGAACCACCCTGCAGCAAGGCTGATGATGGCCTTTAAGGAACTAGACCTAGATGTTCATCACGCTAGTGTGTCGGTGGTTAACGATTTGATGATCCAGCAAGCCACAGTGAATATGGGGAGCCGATTTTACACGAAAGAACAGCTTAGGGTTGCATTGACATCAAAAGTTGGTGAAAATCAATAAATTATGTGCCGGTGTTTAGCTCTGTACTATATTTGATTTTGAACTCGTGTTTTATTATTTTTTAGATCTTTTGAGGGTAGAAATTTGAAAGGCTGGGCTAATTCAGCTTTCCATTTTTCTTTTGCCTTCTCTAGTTTTGTGGTTAGTATCCAGCTTGTGTACATATGTGTAAAACCCAATAAAATTTTTTGGGCTCGTATTTATGTTATTAGACATGTAAGCTGTTCTTGTTTGTAAGATTGGATCTATTGAATCTTTCAGTATTCTCTGCTTGTGATTTTTGGTGGTTGATTAGCTCAATGATCTCAGGTATTGTTACCACTTTTAACTAAAAGCTTATACCTAATATCAAAGATCCAATCCACCCTATATAATCTAAAATCAAAGTTCGATAATCTACTCCAAGCAGTGTACTTTCGGCCACCCCACCTTCAATCCAAACATGCTTGTGCGTTGTACCACCATGCAATCAAAGGAAAAGCATTGACACTAATATGGGATTTCTAGCTCATGTTCAATATTGTCACAATTTTGTCCAAAAGCTATAGATTATGGCAGATGTACAGTCCATCATATATCAATCAGAATTAAGCTCAGGAATACACTCCAAGCCCATATGCTTTAAGCTCAGTTCCGTTTCAAGCATGCTCTGCCATTATAAGGCCAAAATACTGAAAGCTCTATTGGTATTTGATTAATGTGAGATTTTTTTGATTAGTTGCACAGAATGAGAAAAATGCAAGTAAATGTCCCCCACATAAATGACCTATCTAAAGCATAATACTATTTCAGCACATTTATGAAAATCTGCCAAGGTATGGCTGTGGTTTCTTGGCTTTTTGCATGAATCACTGTCAAGTGTCAACTCGTAAGATCTGCATCATATCAATGGATTCTTGTTCGTTTATGATGCTTGTGGGATTAATTTTTAATCACGACGAGATGCATGAATAATATTTGTCCCAATGTCATATATTTGTGCAATGAACCTGTCCTTTTTACGCATCTTAAATCTTCAGTGTAGTGTCTCATCTAGACCATTGGAAAAGCATTTTTTTAAACGTGATTTGACTAACGTTGATGCTTCTGTTGAACCCAAAAAATGACCCAAACACGTGACCCACAGAGTTCTTCCATGTAGTGGCGGGTGCAGACTTTTAAAACCAGGGGGGCACAATCAAGTTTTCACAAAGTGACAAAAAAAAATAAAGTAAAAGATATTTTATTAAAATTGTTCTCTACGTGTTTTCATATTTTGATAACGTTCAATAATTACATCATTTTCAATCTTATCAAATACATCCTTTTCAATATATGCAATCAAACTATCATTCAACCATTGATCTCCGATTTGATTTCGCAGACGATTTTTGACACAAGCCATGGAAGAAAATGATCTCTCGACTATAGCAGTAGCCACGGGAAGAACTAAAGCTAATGTCACAAGATTGTAGACTAATGGATACACTTCATGTTTATTCTTCGCAACCAATTTCTGTGCAAGATCACTAATGCCTTGTAATCCTTCAAAATCTTCGGAGGTGCTCATGTCAAGAATATATGTATCTAACTGATCATCAAGTTCTAAGATATCTGCTGCGTTAAAATCTACCGGATAATACTGATATAGTTGAATCACTTTGTTCTTGTCAAAAGCATCAAATGAGTTATTGGAGACAAACATGCAACACAAATGAGCAAGTCACTATTCACCTCAGAAAAACGATCGTTCAGTTCCTGAAGTTGCATATCAATGATAGCATAAAACATTTCCACGCGATAATGATGCAAATTTGTTACCGTCTCACGTCGTGAACGGCTTAGAGTTATGAACATATCATCCATATTGGGAACATCGATTCCGTGAGCTTCACAAAACAAACAAACAATTCCAAAAAAAGAATCCTATTTATCATCTCTTGTCGTTTGGAGCTGTACTTTACATAATTGCACCAATCTCATGGCATTGACAATATCTTGATCTTTTCGTTGTAGTGCTTTTGACAATTCATTTGAAATCCCCAAAATCTTTTTCATGAGATGTAGGTGAAATGCAAATTCAAATTTTAACATCAACTCAAGTGAAATACAAGCATCACCTCTTGTTCCGGTACTTGTAATGTCTGTAGCAATCATCTCAACCACGTCGAATATGGTTGAAAACATGACAATCAAGTTAATTAAACAATTATAGTCAGAACCCCAACGTGTATCACCAGAATGCTGAAAAGTAGTTTCTTGATTGAGACCTTGTCCACTTGGTAAGTCACCAACACTAAGTGATTCAAGAACTTTCAACCTTTGGTTCTCTCGAATAAGATCACCCCGTTTAGCCGATCCACCAACAACATTCACCAATTTGTGTATTGTAGTAAAGAAAGTTTCAATCTTCGGGTGTTTCTATGCCATAGCTACAAGAGCTAATTGAAGTTGATGAGCAAAGCAATGAATATAGTATGCACTTGGGTTTTCTTTCAAAATAAGTGCTTTGAGACCATTATACTCACCTCGCATGTTACTAGCTCCATCATATCCTTGGCCTCTCAAATTAGATATACTTAAACTGTGCGTCGAGAATAATTGATCAATTGCAGCCTTAAGTGAGATAACTGTGGTACTCGAAACATGATGGACACCAACAAAATGTTCCAACACATGCCCATTCTTCACATAACGAATGACAACAGACTTTTGCTCTTTAACTGAAATGTCTCGAGATTTATCAACTAAAATGGAAAAGAAACTACCACGAACATCTTTCATAATCACATTTAGACATTCAGAAGCAATAGCACTCACAATTTCTTTTTGAACTCGCGGTGATGTTAATTTGAGATTTTCAGGTGCATTCGTCAAAGCAACTGCCTTAATCTCAACATTATGATCACACAACCAATGCACTAGTTCAAGAAAGTTTCCTTGGTTGTTTGAATTTTCAAATTCATCATGTCCATGAAAAGCCAAACTTTGTCGTAGAAGAAATCGAACACAATCAATTTACGCACTCAATCGAATTCTATAATCTGTCCGAGCTTGATGCGATTGCTTAACGAGACATGATCGAATACTTTGCTCTTGATTCTTAAACGATTCATATTTCACTCGAGCTTGATTGTGTGCACTACTTGAAGCCCCAACATGTCTTCTAAGGTATTCTTTCTTTTTCCAATTTGAGAATCCATCGTTAAGAAATGAACCACCGCTCAAACTGAAAAGATAGCAGTAAAAGCAAAAAACTGCATCTTTCGCTACACCATATTCCAACCAGGTAGGATACTCATCATACCATGAAACACAAAATCGCCTCTCTTTATTACCCATTCTTGTGGGTGGAAACACATAATTGCGAGGCTGGCAATGACCTCTTTGCATATATACTCTTCGAATCATGTCTCGATCATTTACCTCATAATTCTGTATTGGAACTCTCAATCCAGGATCGGCGGGAAGATTTGCAACATCAACATTCTTGACTCCTCCAACATCTCCAACCTCAACCTCAACATCAACATTTATTTTACTTTTTTCTCGAACATTCCTTTCAACATCAACATCAACATTCATAGATTTACGTTTGAAGTATTTATCCATAACTGATACAAATAAAAAAAATCAATCACATTAGAAAAGACAATTTCAGTCTTCCTAAATCATTTAATTCACAAGTTCACAATCTCACAAATTAGAAATCCTTATTAGTTTCATCAAAATCCCAAAACCCCTAATTAGAAATCCATATCAATTTCCAAAAATTCCTAAATCCCTAAATAAAAAATCAGTTGAATATTTATATTCGGACAATTCACAATCAAAACCCCTATCACAAATTCACAATTCACAGTCAAAATCCCTAAATCACAATCATTAAAATCCCCTAATTAGAAAACCCTAAATCCTACCTAAATTAGAAACATAAACACAAATCACACAACAGGAGCAGCTGCAGTCGGAACTTACCTTAGGAGTAGGAGAGTAGCAGAGCAGCCAGAAGGAAGAGTGGAGCTGGAGAGTAGACTGTCGCCTATCGGAGTCGACTACGGGCACGGGCGCGGGTGGGAGAAGGGAGATGAGAGAGAGCCGAGAGGAGAGGAGATGAGAGGATATGAGGTGTTTAATTTTTGAGATGGGAGAGTCGGAGTTCGGTCACCGCCACCGATGGGAGAAAGAGAGAGGCGAAGACGGGACCAGGGACGAACGCCATTTCTGTTGTTGTGTGGAGAGAGAGCGCGGGAGTGAAGAAAGGAAAAGCGAGTGGTTTAAATTTTTTTTTCCTTTTATATATATAAAAAAAAACTAGGGGGCACATGCCCCCCTAAGCCTACCTCCCTGTCCGTCCCTGCTTCCATGTGAGCTCCTTCCTCTGCGTAGTAACGCACCATTAGTTACTCGTGACCTTTTTCGGTGGGGTGAAAGCGATCGCAAACACTCTGTCGGTCAAGTTAGTGAGTTGGTAGACAGAATATGGGACGTCCGACGGTGATGTTCACCAAAATGTAATGTGATTTTTTAGTGGTGATGAGATTATGCGTAGTGATAATATAAAACTTGTGCTTCTTCTATCTTTTCAGGGACCAACCCCTTCTGTAGTGCAAGTATGGGTATTTATAATGAGAAAAGTATAAGAGAAGAACCGTTGGATGTGGAACACGTGGATCTGAATGTAGGGCGGTCCTCTTGTAGGTGTCAATCCATTAATCCATAGGTGTACGATTCATTTAATGCTTCTTGACATTATAAAGCGTTGACCTTCCATTTTTGAGCCTGCCATACGTCCAATCAATCAGTCCTAAGGATATGATTCTTGAGATCTTTCCATGGAATATCTTCTAGTACGTAGGGTTGAAGTGGAGCGGTTGAGGCATGCGTGTTAATCGCGTTTTGGATGTATCACTTCGGACTTAGTTTCGTTTGTGACGAGCTGGCCATTACATCCGCCATGGGAGGCGGATGAAGTCAGTTCGTCCCCTAGGTGGCGAGACAAATGAGTTTATTCCCCACGTGGTGGGACAAATGAGTTCGTCCCCATGTGGCGAGACAAATTAGTTCATCTTGTGGGGGGATGAATCCAGTTCATCCTTTACGTGACGTATACATTAAATTCAACTCTTGACGTGGCGATGACATGGGAGAAGACTTGGGGAAAAACACGTAACAATAATCCCCCAAGTCCATGCATAGATATTTATATAATGCATGGACTGTGTTGACGTAGCCACTTAAAAAGAATGTTACCTCGGTGGAGTATAGGTATTGGTTTACAATTTTCTCTGACTGAAGGTTGTAGTAGAGGCGAAGTCCCAGCTGAAGGATGAAGCTCGGAGTGATTGCAACTTTTGGAAAAGTTGTGGCAGAGGCAAATTCCCAATAGAAGGATGAAGCCCGGAGTGATTGCAACTTTGGGAAAGTTGTGGCAGAGGCGAAGTCCCAGTAGAAGGATGAAGCCCGGAGTGATTGCAACTTTTAAGAAAGTTGTGTAGAGGCGAAGTCCTAGTTAAAGGACGAAGCTCGTATTGATTGCAACTTTTAGGAAAGTTGTGGCAGATGCGAAGTCCCAGCAGAAGGAATTACCTAAGGCCGTCTACTAATGATTTGAAAAACCTTCGCGCTTTCCTAAGGTAATTTTTGTGGGCGTCACTTGTTTTCAATATACACTTCCTAGGTAATAAATGGTAATCATGACGACGGCTGAGTAAACTCGAGGTTACATATTTCTGCGCGCGCGTGGGATGGACCGCTTCATCAGGGCCGTTGATCAAATGCCCTTTGACTTCAACGGTGCTGATGAACAAAGAGCATAGAAGGTAGGGATGAAATCAGTGATCATCTAATAGTTGAGGCTCGTTGACACCACCTATATAAGGCTGAGTTCCCTCATTTACTTGACTTTCATTTTGCAAAAATCTTATTGTCCTCCTTTGGCGACTAGAACTTTACAAATCTGACGTTTTTTGGTAACTTATGGTGATCGTCGCTCTCTTCGAAACCACTATTTAGGTATATTTTTCTCACTTTATTTCAAATGATAATGGTTTCCAAAGTTTCTAGGCACAAGTCTAGTGAGGATAGGCTCTCCGTAGGGGTTTCAGAGGTGAGAGAACCAATTGCTCTCTCCTCGGAGGAGATATATAGAGCTATTAGGTCGGGGGAGAATATATAGAGATTGCCCACCCTTCCTGTTGATACTTCCATTAAATGGGGAGCTTCTGAATATCCTTCCAACATCACCTCAGAAAAATTAGCTAAGTGTAGGTAGGTCTTTAGGATTCTTGATAGCATTGATCTCATCATCCCTGACCCTAGTGAAAGGCTTGCTATTTGAGGCTAGGTTGCCCGACTATTACCTAAAATTTGTTAAAAGGGGGTCTTAGGCTCCCATTCCATCCTTTTTTAGGTTAGTACTGCGCTTGTATGGGCTAGCTCCGATCTAGTTCCATTCGAACTCGTGGGCAGAGATGGTTAGGTCGTGGATGTTGTGGCGTCAGGCTAGCCTGGGCATTGACATGCCTTTCAGCGCTTTCCACTCCCTATACTTGCCTAAAAGTGTAACCTGAGGCAATAAAAGTAGGGGTTGATATTACCTGACTCCATGGGGGTCTCACTCCTTCTTCGTAGTGGATACACTTTCCTCGGTGAAAGAGTGTAGGAGGTCATGGTTTTTTGGGTGTCTAGGAGGTGACACACCATGGAGGACGACCCCATGGCTCCTTTAACAGTTCCAACCATTTATTCTTTCACCAGTAAGTTCTTTTGCCTAAACACTTTTTTTTTGGAAGTGAGTTCTTATTGCTTAACGTTTTTCCAGCTTGCAGGTTTGCTGCCAAGGTGTGAGATCTCTGCTGAAGAGTGGGATATCATAAGCTACATCACCAATAGCCATTCAAAGATCGGAGCTTTGGCAAACTGATCGAATAAAAACACCCATTTCACCCTATACGGACTGATGGCATCCCGGGGTAAGTTATCTGTACTCTTGAGTTCTTTAAATACCTTATTCAATCGAGGCGTCATCTTTGGTTGTGACTATGGCCAAGCCATCTCAACCCCCTCTTATTCCCACCTGAGTGGTTAAAACAGTTACTTTTGAAGTGTCGGCATGAGGGGTAGAAAGAATAATCAGTCCGTCTGATCTTGCCGATCAACTAATGGAGCCACCTCGGAAGAGGTTGAAGAAGTCTGTGAATCTTTATCCTCGTAGCAAAGCATATGATTTCCTTGGGAGCAGGAAGATGATCTCTCCGAGATTGTTTTGGCCAAAGTTTTTGGACCGATGAGTGGCAAAATCACATCGGCTCATGTGAAGTTGAGGATTTGTTGGTGGCCAACAACGCATGCGTGGCCGCGCTCTAAGTCTGGAGGAGGAATTTGGTGGACCTACTGGAGGTCTGCTCGACCTTGCACCTGAGGATGAGGAGGTTCCTCAAGAGGAAGTTATTGTGGGAGGGGAGAGCTATTTTATTTGTAGATCCTTAGTCATTTTTTATTGTTTGTTTAATTTTTTTTTGTAATAACTTTGGCCTTGAGAATTGTAATGAATGAAATGCCTTTTTCTTAACTGAGATGAGTAAGCACTTGGCTCAAAAGAATTATAAACACTTTGCCTCAACTAATGAAGAAGTGAAAACATTAATGAACAAGTGCGAACACTTCGCTTCACCTAATGAAGTGTAAACACGAACAAGGCAAATACCTTGCTTTACCTAATGAAGAAGTGTAAACACTAACAAGTGCAGACACCTCGCTTCACCTAATGAAGAAGTGTAAACACTAATGAACAAGTGTAAATACCTCGCTTCACCTAATGAAGAAATGCAAGAACCTCTTTAATAGAGAAAGCTAAACAAAGATGGATGCCCTCTCTTAACGAAGAGGACAACCTTGACAGAGGTGGCCCCGTGAGAGGCATCACGCACCTCTTTAAGGACGTTCTCCATGGTAGATGGTGCAATCGTAGAAATCATCACTTTCGTAGGATAGATGAGGTAACCCCTGTGAGGGCATCGTACGCCTTTCCTAACGAAGTAGACATCCTTAATAGAGGTGGTCCCGTGGGAGGCATCACACACCTCTTCAAGGGCGTTCTCCATGGTGGATGGTGGATCCATGGAAAGTATCACTTTTGTAGGGCAGATGAGGCAACCCATGTAGGGGCATCACGCGTCTCTCTTAACGAAGTATACATCCATGACAGAGGTGGTCACGTGGAAGGCATCACGTACCTCTTCAAAAGCGTTCTCCACGGTGGATGGTAATATCGAAGTGACAATTGATTCATTTTATTAACAAAAATATTTACACGATTAAAGTTATACAGTTAGGAATCTCTCATACTAATAATATCTCCTTAGGTGCTCAATGTTCCAAGGGTGAGGCATTGGCTTTCCCAAATTTTCAATCCTATAGGTTCCAGGTCGCACTTCTTCTGTCATGCGGTATGGGCCTTCCCAACTAGGTCCCAATGTTCCTGTTTTCGGCTCCTTTGAGGATATGAAAACTTTTCCCAGTACTAGGTCTTCTAAACGGAAGGTCCTTTTCTTTACCTTGCCGTTGTAGTAGCGAACAATTTTACGTTGATATGTAGCGAGTCTGACTTGAGAATCTTCCATCCTCTCTTCAAGGAACTCAAGCTCATATCTCCTCAGTTCATCATTGGTTATTTCATTAAAGTGGATGTGACGAGGTGAAGGTACTCCTACCTCTACTAGGCTTATGGCATCGGCTACGTTATAGAAAACGAGGTTTCTCTAGTTACAGTTCTGCTAGTGGTGCGTATGGCCAAGAGGACTTGGAGAAGTTTATCAGCCCACGCCCCTTTGATGCATCCAACTTCCTATTGAGGGTGTACTTAATGGTTTTGTTGACTGCTTCAACTTGCCCATTGGCTTGGGCATGATGAGGTGCTGAAAAATGTTTCTTGATTTCGAGCTTGTTGTAAAAATCCCTGATCTTCTTGTTGTCGAACTATTTTTCAATATCGACAGGATAGAATGGGGGATGCCAAACCTGTATATGATATTTTTCCAAAGGAACTTGGGATGTTTGCTTCGGTTATTTTAGCAAAGTGCTCCACCTCAACCCACTTTGTAAAGTAGTCGATGAAATCAACTCCTCACTTTGCAAATGGTCACGGGCTTGATATGGCTGTGAGCTCTTGCGAGAGTTGCCTTTGCACGTTGGTGAAGTGCTGGCACCTATCACACTTGAGCACAAACTGTATCGAATCCTTCTTTAGTATGGGCCAGTAGTATCCTTGTCTAAGTACCTTGTTCTCTAGTACCGGTCCTCATGACAATCGTATCGGTCCTCATGAACGATTGTCATAGACTCCCTCTTGTATTTCTTTTAGGATATGTTTGCCTTCTCCCCCTGTGTACTTAAGGAGGATGATGAAAAACCTCACTTATACAACATACCGTCTTGCATAAATGAAATGAGTTGCACTTCTCCTAAGCCGATGAGCCTCAACTTTATCGCTAGGCAAAGTTTGTTCCTTGAAGAATGCGATAATGGGTTGCATCCAAGGTGGGCTGTCCTCGATCCACATCATCTCTTACCTTACCACAATTGATGGTTCAGTTAGGTGTCCAATGGGGACAACATTGAGGAGTTCTAGATCTTTGCTGCTGGCCAACTTCGCTAGAGCGTCGGCATGGGTGTTCTCAAGGCGGAGAATCTATGTCAGTTCGAATTTTTCGAAGTTGGGGAGGAAGATCATGACTAGCTTGAGGTATGCTGCCATACTTTGTCTCTAGTTGAGAAGTTTCCATTTATCTGGTTTACCACCAATTGAGAGTCACTATTAATTAACAATCTCTTTACTTGCATTTCTTTTGCTAAGCGGAGGCCGCCTATGACCTTCAGGGCTTAGTATAGGCACTCCTAGCCGGCCTCCGCTTGAACCCAAATTTTAGTGCAATTTAACATGCATAGTACATCAGAATCATTTTCATCTACCAAGTAGCGAGGTGATTGTTGGGATATCCTTGCTTGATTTCACCAATTCATAAGTTCTCCCCTATCCCGTCGGTTCCTAGTCAGGGAACCTGAGTTGCTTTGCTTTGTGCTTGTTCCTGCGGTTGAGTTGTTTGGTGAGAGGACTAATTCTTATTCCTAGGCGTATGTCCGATCCAGTCAAACACGCTTATAGACCTTTGGGGCTGTTCATAATCCAGGAAAAAAATGCTTTCTCCGACCTGAACGTTGTCAATAGGTCACTCGGAGGCATAGTTGGATGATACATTTACCCCCACTTCCCTTGTCGACTTGAATGGGTTATGTGGTTTTGCCCCACTTCTGACTGACGTGGGTTGGGGTCTAATTTGGAGTATCTTGAGGTATTTGGAAACCCCTTTGGTTGTGGACTTGCATGAGAAATTCATACATAGCCGCATTCTGGGCTGCAATGCTCCTCTTGTTGGTGGCCATATGAGCAATCTTAGTAGTTAGTCGTGATGCAGTTCTTCCGCCCATGTGTTGGCGGTGGTGAGGCCTTTGGTGAGTGACATTGTTTCAGAGGATCTCTTCTTCAGAGACATCCCTTACTTTCCTTGGATTCATGTCTTCGCTGCTTGAACTCATTTTTGAACTTTCAAGAGGTAATTAATAAAACTCCAAATCTATTCCTTGGGGCCTCCACTTGTTCCTTCTTCAAGAACATCTCATTTTTTAAGGGAGAGGCTAGGTGAATATTTTGATGAGCTTTTTCTTTTGGTAGATGTTCGTGGTTATAGTAACCATTTTCCACAGACGGTGCCAATCTGTTGACCCAAACACGTAGCCAACAGAATTCTTCCACGTGATCTTCTTCTTGCGCATAGTAACACATCGTTAGTCACTAGTGGCCTTTTTCGGTGGGGGTGGAAGTGGCCATGAGCACTTCAACGATCAAATTAGTGAGTTGGTGGACAGAATATAGAACGTTCGGCGGTGATGTTCACCGGAATGTAATGTGATTTTTTAGTGGTGATGAGCTTATGGGTAGTGATAATATAAAACTTGTGTTTCTTCTCTCTTTTCAAGGACCAACCCATTTTGTAGTGCAAGTGTGGGTATTTATAATGAGAAGAGAATAAGAGAAGAACCGTTGGATGTGGAATACGAGGCTCTGAATATATGGCGGTCCTCTCGTAAGTGTTAATCAATCAATCCATATGTGGGTGGTGTATTTAATGTTTCTTGACATTGTAAAGCGCTGACTTGACATTTTGGAGCCTACTATATGTAACATCAATCAGTCCTAAGGATTGATTCTTGAGAATTTTCCATGGAAGATCTCTTTGTACGCAGGGTTGAAGTGGAGTGGTTGAGGCATGAATTTTAATCGTATTTTGGATGTATCACTTCGGACATAGTTTCGTTTGCGATGAGTAGGCCTTTGCATCTGCCATGGGACGTGGATGATGTCAGTTCGTCACCCATGTGGCAAGACAAATCAGTTCGTCCCCCACATGGTGGGACAAATCAATTCGTCCCCATGTGGTGAGACAAATCAGTTCGTCCGATTCGTGGTAAGGACATAATCAGTTAGTCCTACGCGGGGATGAATCCAGTTCATCCTCCACGTGGCGTATGTATTCAGTTCGACTCTTGACATGGCGATTATGTGGGAGATGACTTGGGGAAAAACATGCAACAATTTCAATGGAAGGTCATATATGTGCATGAGTCAAGATCGTTCATTCAAATCATGAGATATTGAATCACTTAAATTATGACACTTCAGATGTCGATTGGATAAGAAAAATAAACAAAGTAGATGGATCCACTTGTTGTCTGAGACATTTTAATATGTATAAACAGTCCTAAAAAATGTATATATAGACTGTCCACTTGTTATTCACATGACGCTATTTATGAATTTTGTTCATTTTGTAAACAAATAAGAATGTTGTTTGCTTTCTCATTATTCTTTTACTATTTTTTTAATGGTTTTTTGAACATTTCTCATTTTGATGGGAGACATGTATGGATGAAATTGAACACAGAGTAATTGGTTGCTACATAATTTATAGAGTGAATTGGCTATTATTTTATCTTGTTAAGGATATTTGTAGATGTCAATGAAAACGTGGATGCAATATTAGACACAGATGCTACAAAAAATTGTACATGTTGACTTTTGAGTTTAAGCATTGAGAATGAGAACGAGAACGAACATAATCTTCTAGTATCTAAAACAAAAGCGTCGAGATGTGTCTTCGTCGCTCTTCCGATGTTTAAGTTAGAGAGAAAATTTATGCGAAAAGCTATATGTTAAAAATTATGTAAAGCATACTTGGATAATGAATATAAGTTTTGTATTTATAGAGATAGCGGTGGACTCTTAATAGGATTGGATTAGTTGAATATTCTTGTCCTTGAGACTCCTTTCTGAGATGGGTGTTGCGTTTGCACTACAATTGCGGGTCTAATTATGATACAATTATAACATTTATTGAGATAGAGTCCTCCTAGATATAAAAGTCTTGGATTGAGATGTTTGGATAGATTTAGAATCCTTGGAGCGTAGGATCCATTTGTGTTTAAGCATGAATGTCTTTGAACTTAGTAAAGGAAAGGGTTTGAGGACGCCATATCTTTTGGAGTCAAAATATCCTGAGGACTTACCCCTAAGGATGGTCATTACCAAACATCGTAAAAAGTATGTTACAAGTCCTCGAGGTATCTCGAAGATAACTTCAAACATGAGAACTCCCATCTTATATCGGCAAATATTCTCCTCAGAATTCTAATCCTCGAGCTATAATAAATATGACCATATCAGTGGCCTTTGTACATCCATTCCTAGAGCTCGAGCATTAGGATTGGGACACACACGGTCAGGAATGGTTCCTTGTTTGGACTGTTTTAGTTTTAGAATAGTCATGTTATATCGATGATATTAAACAGTGTGATCGTTGGATGTTCGAAGATAAATAATGTGATAACTGGGGAGCATTAGATGGGTAACATGTGGCAAGATCCAATGGTTCAGATGGTGACCTGTGGCCTCCCATTTCAATGCCTATAAATACCCATTTTTCCTATCATTTTTCTTTTCACTCGATGTAAATTGTTCTCTTCAAGGTTGAGCTCATGCAAAATCCTTAGGAATACTTTTAGGCTTCAGGAAATTTTAAGTTAAGGTTTGAAAATAAGTTATTTCCTTAGTTTTAATTGAGAGTGATGTTGAGTAGTGAGAGTGACAGGGGCTCCAGTAGCTCGAGTAGTAGCTAGGATGCTGGGACCTCGATCATACCAATGGCAGTGCCTCTTGACGCTCGACTTAGGAATCAAGATAACGTCGAGTTTAAGTTTCCCGAAGAGTCTTGTGAATTTAAGGAACACCTAGCAACGACAGTTGTTAGAGAGTCGGGCTGATGCCCAATTGTGATATTAGGTTTCCCAATCCCGAGGATAGGATGGTACAAGCTCGGGAATGAGAGTTTGAAATTTTTTGAAACATCCTTAAGGTCGGGTTTAGGTGGCCCTTGTACCTATTCTTTGTAGGTTTATTGGTCAAGCACTCCATATGCCCGATGCAATTAGCGCCCAATGTCTAGAGGATGCTCATATATTTCTTCATAGCCTGTAGGTACTTCGACACAGGGGCAGACCCATTAAAGGCCAGTGAATTTTTGCCTTTAAAAAAAAAAAAAAACAGATCAGCCCACAACGACCCAACTACCGAAGCCCACCACCATAAAGAAATGTATATGCTTAAAAGTTAAAAGAAGCCCATTAAAAGAAGCCCTTTCTTTCCCTTCCCCCCACCCTTTCCCTGAAATCGAATTCCCCAGTCTACCTTACCGTACCCTTTCCCCGAAATCCATCAATCCCTTCTCCTTCCAATTTGCGGCTCTGCAACTGGTATATTTTCATTTATGCAATTTCATTTCTTGTTGCTTTGTTGGTATATTTTCACTTTACTTATGCCTGGTTTTTTTAGTTTTATTTTCGTCGAGTGAACAGTGAGCTGTTTCGGGACTTTCGGCTGTGGTTTTTCTATTTATGTTGAACTCCAAATGTGAAGCAAGAACAAGCGGTCAAGCATTAGTGCATTAAAATTTACAATGTCCTTTATTGATAATATTTAGACAACTAGACAAGTATAGTAGAAATCTTACATTTGTTGTCCCCACTTCCCGACAGACAGTGTTAATTAGTTAATTAATAGTCTCATTAATAATTTAATATTGTTAAAAAGGTTCAAGTGGTCCAAATGTCTACTTTCTATATGTCTTGAATTGGTCAGTTTTTCTTTCATTAGAAATTTAGAAAGCTTGTGTAACTTCTTGGGGTTGCTTGACTGTTTCACTACTATATTTTATATTTATGCATTCTTTGTTTGATTTATAGGAAGATATGTTGAGGTAAAGAAACAACGCATTGATGACATTTCTATTGAAGAAAATGTCGAGGCAAAGGATGAAGCGAAGGAAGCAAGTATTGATGATATTTATATTGAAGAAAATGTCGAGGCAAAGGATGAAGCGAAGCAAGAAAGTATTAAGTATATTGATATTACACAACTTCCTACAGATCCCGGATTAAGAACTCCAATAATGGAGTACAATGTCAATCTTCAAGATCAAATAAGAAGAGCATACTTGCAGAGAGGTCTGTGTCAGCCTCAGAGCCATGTGTTTCCATGTAAAAAATCAAGGCGATTCGTTCCTGCTTGGTTCAATGAATATGGTAATTGGTTAGAATATAGTATAAGTAAGAATGCTGTATTTTGCTTATATTGTTATATTTATGGACCAAACAATGGGGAACAAGG
>CAIGRF010203680.1:18427-33415 GCA_903798235.1 Fraxinus ornus | reverse complement strand
AATCCATTACCTAATGGATTACACCCTCCATGTGAGGGGATGTAATCCATTAGGTAATGGATTGTGTACATTTAGACTAATCCAACAATTTTTGGTTCTCTAAGGTCATTTCAAATTATCTGTCCCTCTGTTGTATCTTTTTCTTAATATGTATGTGGATCAGGCAAGCCATTGCCAAGAGCAATTGCGACTCGAGGCAGAAGTAACGTGCATGCATCTCGGCAACATCAGGAGAACAACCTGTTCATACAAGGCAGGTGAGAAGATAAGAAACCCAACATGCATTTTCAATGTTGTCTGAAATCTTCCAAGAAGTTGGCATAATTCTTGACCATACCTGCTGTTCGAGCAGAGTTTTGGAAGCTTGAAGAAAGAGCTTCAGGCAGTTATGTCTCATCTAGAAGAGATGAGAAGAAAAAACATTGAGAGGAAGAGTCAATTTACGGAGGTTCTAAAACAAATACATAGTATCTCGACGGAGCTAAGCAGATCCACAGAAGAGAATCCGTTAACAATTGTTGCCAAGGACAGCAATTTGTCATTGAACAGATTAGAAGATTTACATATTCAGTTGCTATCACTGCAAACAGGAGGTTTTTTCCATGCTTCTTTTGTTTCAGTTCTGATTTTTTAATTATTGAAGTTCTTGTTGTGGTGACACTGACTTCTTCTCTAATGAAGTTTGCCGAATCTATTTACAGAGTGATCGACAGAAGCCGGTGCTCGGCCATTTGAATTCTTTGTGATGTAGGACAATTGGCTTTGGAGTTTGAAGATGAGATGTATAGAAAATTGGCTAAAAGAGCTCCTGCTCCGAAGAAACAGGCATAACTTTTAGCTCGGGTGTCAGATTTTTTATTATAATATGTTTTCGGAAAGGTCTTTTAGCTCTCCATATCGTCCCATCCGGGGGCTTCCCTGGTTGACATCGTTCCAGCCTCAAATTCGCTGTTTAAGGCATGTTGGCGGACAGTTGAAGTTTTATCCTTTTTTGGTTTTTGCATTTTTATTTGTTTTGATTTAGTGGATGTCTATTTTGGTCTTTTTGTTTAAATTCGGGTTTAAGGCTTCCAGTTTTTACGTGCTTGGGGCTTACGCTAGTAAACCCTTGAACTTCCGTTCTACGTCACTCTGAAATCTCTATGTTTACTGGTTGGTACAAATTGCAGTTCAATTATTCTTGAGATTCATCCAACTTTGGACGATTCATGTGGTACTACAAGATTTGAAGATACAGAGCCTGAAAAGGGTCGGTGACAGGGGCGAATCCAGGAACATTGGTGAGCTAGGGCGGCTGTTGACTGTCAACCGTTGACGACCGCAATAACGAGATCATTTATTAANCTGTTTAAGGCACGTTGGCGGACAGTTGAAGTTTTATCCTTTTTTGGTTTTTGCGTTTTTATTTGTTTTGATTTAGTGGATGTCTATTTTGATCTTTTTGTTTAAATTAGGGTTTAAGGCTTCCAGTTTTTACGTGCTTGGGGCTTACGCTAGTAAACCCTTGAACTTCCGTTCTACGTCACTCTGAAATCTCTATGTTTACTGGTTGGTACAGATTGCAGTTCAATTATTCTTGAGATTCATCCAACTTTGGACGATTCATGTGGTACTACAAGATTTGAAGATACAGAGCCTGAAAAGGGTCGGTGTCAACGTGATATATGTTTTTCCTTCTTTTCCTCACTCTTGTAGCTTTTATAGCTTCGAGATCTTGCAACAACCATGGTCGAGCTCTGGAATTTGATGGATACAGCAGTTGAGGAACAAAAAATATAACTGCTTCTGAAGTGGAGATAATTGAGCCGAACACTCGCTCTCTGGATTTCATCAATCGTTTATGTCATTAAATACTTTTTTTTTTCTCATTAGTAAATTATATAAACTAGCACCAACTTACACAACTCAAAATTGTTTATTATTTTCCTTAACAGTTCAAAAATTGTGATCCATTAAGTTTTCACCCTTGGTAGTGATATATACGCAATGTTTCTTCTTTACAGGTTGAAGCAGAGGTTTTGAGGCTGCACGAAATGAAATTGAGCAAAATGAAGGAGGTTCTCTCGAAGAGGAGATTAGTTTTAGAAGACATCTGCAGGGGGGCACACATTGTTGTCGGGGAACAGAATTCGAAAGATTTTTCTATGGAAACTATAGAATCTGGTAAAAAAAAATTGTTCCTTGGCATTACAATAAAGGTAGAAGTTTTGTTCCAACAAAAAAAGTTTGCAAACCACAGGTGTCTTTAGAAAACTGTAATCAAGATGAATCAAGCTAGGATGTTAGGATGCAACCAGAAAATTTTATCACTTTTTATTAAATTTTACTTCTTGCAGGAACAATTAATCCATTGTATCTACTGGAACAACTGGAGGTTCAGATTTCAAAGGTTAAAGAAGAAGCTTTTAGTAGAAAAGAGATGACTTGAAAAAGTTGAAAAAATGGTTGGCTGCTTGTGAAGAGAAGTGCTGGCTGGAGGAGTACAACAGGGTTGGTTATTACAGCTGAAGTAAAATGACTTTTACTTCACTGTTTCCATCTCTCTCTCTGAAATGTTCCTAATTTTCTTCGAAACACATCTACAAAGAAAGCTGGCCTCTCATCGCATTCTCACGTGAAGCAGAAAACTTTGTGCAGCTATAACCAGAGTGGTTTTAACACTCGCTCTTCTGGTAATACTTATTAGGAAGTTGAAATTATTTATCGATGAGTTCCTTTCATATGCAATGGTAGTTGGATTGATTTTTCATTTGGAGCTTCATAAATGGTTGGCTGCCAAAGCACCATGATTGTGTTACGGATTGCACTCTAATCCCTATTATTAAAGTAGCATTGAGCAAAACGAAATAAAAAAACTTACATGCTTTTGACTATGAAGAAGAAAAACAATCATGATAGTGATCTCGTGCCTCTCAGTCTGTCTCAAAGAAAATAGACCTTAATACCCACATATATGAAGGAATATTGAGGCAGCTTAATCCATGTATAGAATGCTGCAGTGTGTAGTATAATTAGCCTCAGAACAGTCCAACAGACGACGCGTGTGCACACTCATGCTATATTGGGACTGTTAAGTCCTACATGTACGTCTCTGTCTTTCTATATGCTGACAATTACGTATCTGACTGTTCTGGTGTCAATTTTATGCAGGCAAGAAGTTCACAATCATTGCTGATTCAGAAACCCCTGTCTCCTCTATCGACAAATGTCGACTCTGCTAATACTTAGCAGCAGAATGTGACAAGTGCAGAACTCCAGGATATGCAAAATGTTCACAAAACTCCAGTGGCAAGTCCAATGAAGAATGTTTCCAGTTTTAATGAAAGGAAAACTCCGAAAATCACGCCAATAGCAATGCCGGAAACTCCCTCAATCAGCACCGATTAAGATGCGGTCGTGACCCCTGCTACACCTTTCCGTGCTGAAGATGTTGAGTATTCTTTCGAGGAAAGACGAGCTGGTTTCATCTTTCCTAAGCTACATCGCCTCTCGCTTGACCTGTCTCTCTCACGACCCGCCATTATTAGACAAAATTTTGCTTAGTAATCAGAATGGTCGATAAGTTTCTATCTACCCTCATTCGTCTCGTAATCTGACCATTTGGATTCTCATTCTTGTGACCTGTTGGCTTCTGTTATTTCTCTTTTACAGTATAATTTACAAAAGAGTTAGCACCAATGGTGTCAAATACCATTATAAGCGACAACTACATGACACTATTCTTTACAAAATATTCCTTTGCTTTTCATTAGCAAGAGATGCTAGGACTGAAAATTTAACAAACATACCCTTATTTACCTGATTTTGAATTTATTTATCAACGTTTCTTAAAAGATGAGCCCCTGTTTGTTTCCCATTATTTAAGGTGGAAAATGCATTTTTTGACCCTTTTTATCATAGAAGTGAGTCCCATTGTGAGACAAAATTGTCAAAAAAGCGGCTGATCCCTGTTGCAACCGTAAGAATTTGCATTATAATGAGAAACAAACGGGGGTTGAACCTGCCCATAAATAGAAGAGACGAGATTGTGAATTGGTGAAGCAATCACGGACTGTTCACCTATTTCCCCGAGGTATAGTCGTATGAAAATAACATTTAACTTGAAAAACAAGACTTGTATCTAATTGTGACTCATATTTTTGGTACAAGCATATAGCTTATAATAAAACCTGATACGTGACTTAATAAATCCATTAAATGTATTGACTATATTTGACAAGATTGAACAGTACGATTGACTCGAACATCATCAAGAACTTCTTATCAATCTTGAATATTGATTCAAATCAATACAAATGATTATTCTATCTAATATTGTAGAATCCACTATTTGCTGGTCGAATGTCTTAACATTATCAAGTGTTATATTATGCACATAAAAGACTTTAAAATTGGCAATAATTGATGTTTCAAAACATAACTAGTTCTAAAAAACTTCTGTTACATTTTGGGGGTCAGGACGACCGCTTAAGCTCAAGGCTAAGAGAAAATGTCTTGCATAAGGGCAAGGCTAGGGATAAAAATTCAATTTAGGTGTCTTTGTTTGACGGGTAGGGTTTTCTTATCGTTAAGTCTAGTCTTACAACAAGTCCAACCATAATTTTGAGAATTATGTTTTTGTTGCAAATTAATTTCTATAAATTTTCAAGGTATGCATTGTTAATTTATTTATTGATCTAGAATAATTAAATAATATTACAAACATGACAATGTTTTATCACGATTAAAATTCACCAATGATTACTTAACTTTAGATTTAGTGTCACCATGACCATCGAATCTGATTTTGTTTCACCATGACCACTCAACTTTATACTTAGTGTCACCATAACCATCAAATTTTATTTTATTTCACCATGTCCACCCAATTTATTGTAACATTTCACTATGACTACACAACTTCTTTTCACTCTTTTCATTAATTTTAAAAAGGGTTAAACGGTAATTTCACAATATATAAAATAAATTTTAAAAAACAAAAATAAAATAAAAACTTATTTTAAAAAAATGTTACTTATAAAAATAAAATAAAATAATTATTTAAAAAGTTTAAAATAAAATAAAGCTTTTATTTTTTTTAAAAAAAATTATTATATATATATAATATAAAGTTACAAAAAAAGTTGGATGATCATGATGACAATAAGTATAAAGTTGGGTGGTCATGATGATACTAAGTATAAAGTTGGATAGTCATGGTGATACTAAGTATAAAGTTGAGTGATTATGGTGAAAAATGTCCATGATGACATTAAGGGGTTGTTTGGGAGGAATTAAAAGCACAATTTGTACCATTATTTTGGCCATTTTTGGACCGTTTGGAGCTTGATTGGGATCCACCTGTGAGTATGCTGGTCAAAAATTGCGGCTGGAAGAAGATGGATAACGGTCACAAAAGCACTACTAATTTCTCTCAGACAGAGGCTAAATATAAAGTAAGATGACCATTGATGGATTTAGAGATATGCTACTAGGTCAGGCTCAAAGGGGTTTTGCCCATGGATTTAACCCTTCTATGACGCACTATGCATTTAAGAGTTGGTGTTTCTGGTGGGATTGTACAAAGTCCTGATTTGATTTTCATTATTTTCAAAATATGATTTTCTTTTTCTTCTTTTCAATTACACATTTTTCAATAAAATGATATTATACACAAATTCAAAACTTTACCTCACCTTTTAACCTCACATTCTCCATCAATCACTATACAAAAATTCATTCTTTTCAAAATAATGGGTTCAAACAAGCCTTAAAAATGTTGAATATATAACTCATGTTCAAAAAAGAAAAAGGAAAAAGAGAAAAAAAAAAGGACTGAAGGCCTGTCAGCAGGAAAGAAAAAGGTTGACCAGAAATCTAACTAACCTTTGGTCCCCTACATTACTTTTCAGCTTTAAATAGAAAATAAATAATTAAGTTTAAAATTTAAAAGAAACTTTTACCTTTCCCCACATGTCCCATAATTTAACTCAAAATTATATTGAATGAGCCATACTTATAATGATTTGAAGATTTTAAAATTGTTGCCCGGACATGAAAATTTTCTTAATCAAATTTCATTTTTCCTGGGTTTAGCATGTAATTTATCATTCTTGGATTCACATATATGTATTACTTTACTAGCATTTCATTTGCTTCTGAACAAAAAATGTTTTCCTTATGGGTTAAAGAGTTATTTTGACTTTTTTTTTTCTTTTCTGGGTTTTTTTTGGGGTTAATCTGTTGGAGCAGTAAACTGATTTGCAAATTGAAGAGGTTTTAGTCAGAGAACAGTCTAAACTATGTAAGTATAATTTCATACTTTTCATTTTTTTTTTCTTTTTTTAATGTAAATGCAGAGTTCACTGCAGTTAAGATAAGTTTGTTTTTCTTTTTACTGTTTCCTTTTGTTTGTGGTTGCAACTTCATACTCTAGTTCAATGTTGTTTTCAGTTTCTGGGTTATGCATGGTTTGCTATTTCTTCCCTAAAGAAAATTGTACTTTCATTTTATTTTTATGGTCAAAAAAAGATTGAATTTCTCCATAGCTGTGTATGAAGTTTTGAGCTTTAATAGAGTGTTTGGTAGGTAATAGACTACGAGACTAGGGAGACAATATTTTAGCTTCTTTTACTTCTATAATACTATGTTGTACACAGCCTTAAAAATGTTGAATTCATAGCAGATTTCGAACTAGAATTTTTTGTTGAATATTAATGATTTTCATTTTTCAGCATTTGTTTCTTTTCTATGGTTGAATTCTAGGTTTTGAGAGGCCCAACTTCTACTATACCTTTTTTCTTTTGTTCAACTTAAAGTAGGATACTTAGATTCAACTTAAATTGTATCATCAATTATTTCTGTGGGATGTCATTATGTCAAATATTTTGCCTTTGCAGCTATAGAATTAAGGTGAAGTTACCATGGAGTCAAGGGAAGGAATTTCAGGGGTGACAGTAATATCTCCTGAAGCTCCATCAAGCTTCCATGTTGCGCCATGGAAGGAAAACATGACTCCTGTCACTGGTGTACAGCCCATGACGCCATCCATGGCAAGCACAGGCTTGTCTGCTACGTCAGAGAAGAAGAAGAGAGGTCGTCCAAGGAAGTATGGACCAGATGGTTCTGCTCGAATGGTGCTTTCACCGACACCTATATCATCATCAGCTCCACCAGCTTCTGGAAACTTCTATGTTGAGCAATCAAGTGTTGTCCGGCCAACTGTTTCGGAGAAAAAGCATAAGAATAAAGTTGGGACAGATAAATTAGGTAATATCAATTCTTCAAACGGTATTCTATTCTCAAGTTAAGATTGCATAGTGTATGTGAATGTGGATCGAGAGTTAATTTGAAAGAGAATGCCTATGGATATGTAGTGGAAACTCGCTTGTTACAAAACAAGTCAATACTAAAATTGCTCTGATACCACTTGTTAGGATACCAATCAACGGATTGAGACGTTGAAGTTATATGATAAGATAATAAAGTATGTGATCAAGAACAAAAGAATAAAAGAAGACAAGAATATGGCAGAGGAATTGAGAAATTTTATTACATCACAAGAATAATGGAGAAGAGAAAAAAATATTACAATGATCCTAAAAACTAGTAATCATAAATCTCACACTATAAATTGTATAGAAGAGCCTAGTATTTATAGGAAAACATGTAGGGGACGTCCAAGACCTATTGGTAGAGTTGTTGATGAAGTAGGATGCAAAAAATTGAGTCCAAAATGAAGTAGAAGAAGAAAAAATGCGAAAAATACACATTCGGGCAGAAAAACTTGCTGCGGGCCCGACCTGGCCTAGGCCTCGGCACCTAGGCGCCGGGGGTTGTGCCCCAAAATTTATTCCCTCTGGTTAATGCTCCAAAAAATGTCTTTTTCCATCCAAAGGTCCTCCTCAAATCAAACTCCTAATTATCATTGAAATTTGATCTTTAATTTGACATAGGACTCCAATAACATTCCAAACTTGAATTCTTCATAATGTGCAATTCAATTAGAATTCTTCAATTACTTCAAAGAAGGAATTCGGGTCACACCCAAATTCTAACGATGCTTATAAATCCAGATATTTGCTGTATAAATTTGGTTATGGGTAATAATGATTGCTCCACTGTCTTGGGAACATGGTTTGTTAAATTGGTGCAATTGTAGCTTCTTGAGGTTCATTCAGGCTCAGTGATGATACTATTTGTGATTCAGAGACGGAAATATTCTAATACCTCTTTCTTTACTTATATTTGCCAGGTGAGCGGGTTTCATGCTCTACTGGTGGAAGTTTTTTGCCCCACCTTCTCACTGTTGATCCTGGTGAGGTAAGTTTAATAAGATTGGGATACATCAGAAGTTAATGTGGTCTAATTTGGTAAATTTAACTTTTCATGATCATATACATTTTCTCTATACTTGGTACTACCTTTTGCACAGAAGTTGTAAATATCCTTACATATGTATTGGAATGGAGAATCTAAACATCTTAAGCCCGTTTGCCCTGTGCCATGATATGCAAGCTGTGTAGCCAAAGTAGTTGGCTTGTCTATGATAAAAAAATTACTTATAGTTGATGTTATGGGATACACAACACATTCTTATGTACTTTTAAAACAATTCTTAGACGTGGGATGAACAATAGGATCTCGCCATCTCTTTCTGTGAAACCTTGACACCCTTGTTAAGGTTTACATGGTTAAAGATGTTAGGGGTAAACGCTAGTCGCAATTACAGTGGTAATAATAAGCAAAACGAAGTCAGAAAAACCCGTATTTATAATGGTTCACCCTCAATATGAGAGTGGTGTTACTTGCTGCTACAGGTTTTCACTATGAAGAAGTAGATTATAATGGTATCATTCCTCTCATTCTGTGCTCACCTAAAAACTGCTCTACAGAAGTCCGTTATATTTGGTAAAATTGTAGAGCGACCTAATGCAAATATGGAAGTTTACAGTAGATTATGTAGGCCCACAGAGTCTAACACAAGGCCATGAATACCGGATTTGAAAGTGTCCCCCCACCAATGCATATGCACACAATGCAGCATTTAGAGTACAATGGGCTTTACTTAAAATCACCTTTTAAGCTTAGCTAAACATGCTATCCTACACTTGTAGCTGAACCTTATCGTGAATCCACGGGTTAGCATGCATGGTTGATTTGTTGCCCAAAGACACTTACAATTTGACTTTTTAATTGCGAACATACATAATAGTTGCCTGTGTGATACATAGCTCATACTCATGTATAACTTCTAAGGATTCCTAAATATTGCCATGGGATTTTGGTGTCTCACACCTGTAGTAATTTGTTGATTAAGTACATTGTTGAGAAAAAAGAACAAAATGTTGAGTGAAATACAAAGTTGAACTTTTGAAACATGCACTTCTCATAAGTAATATAAACCAATTTTTTGTGCATATTGCTAGATGTGAAATGGGGAACTTTTGGCATTAATGCCAGTGAAGCATTATTCTAGTGGTTTGAAAAACTTAAGGTTGAGCTTGGTTAGTGAAATGTCTTGAGATCCTCTCCCAACAAATAATTCTGGAATACTTTCATGCATATGTGGGATGCCTATTAGATCTGCATTGAAAAAAAAAGCTAAAAGATATCAAAATTCGAGAAAGATCTGCATCTATCATGTTTATTGAAATGTTCATGTTTTTGTTAATCCCTTGCATTGCTACCACTCAATAAGATTGGACATTCTTCATCTGTTATATGGGCGTTCCTTCCACTTCATGTTGTCAATAATCTCTCTCTCTCTCTCATGCCCAATCCCACAACCATTTCTGCTAAATTAATTCTGCAACTAACCACATATTTCATTCATTTGGTTTTATTTTTTGTTTCTAAACGTGTTTTGTTTTCTAGATCTGATTATCCATTGTTTTATTTAATTTTTCTTTCATTGTGATTATGTTGCTCTTTTAAATAAGCATCCCAATCCAAACAAGGCGAAGTGGAGATGGAACTAAAATATATTGTTGTAGGTAGTGGTACTACAGATAGAAGAGAGCTCCTGGCCTTTCTTTTTGGGTTGCTGAGTTTTGTTCTGGGGGGAGGATTGCTAAGAGAGAGGGCGAGATTTCTAACTGTTATAACTCAGTTGTATAGTTTCGAGGAAAGAGATGTATATTAAAACTAAAAAGCACATTATTGTTAATAACTTACCCCCTGTTTGATTCACATTCTTACAAAAAATCATTTTTTCAAAACTCATTTTCAACCACCCATTTTCAATAAAATAATATTACACGCAAATTCAAAACTTTTCCTTATTTTTTAATACATATTTTCCATCAAATCACTATTTAAAATGCATTCTCCACTCAATAATGTGCATCAAACAGGGGCTTAATACACGACTTTACTTGACGTAGATAACATGTCACTAGCAATTGGTTTCAAGGGAATTGAATAGTGTCCTTTTTGACAGGCACAACATATGCATGTTTTCTAGATTACGAATTTGTTAAAAGGGCTTTTTGGCATTTCCTTTTATGACATCTATCTATTGGTGTATAATACATATAATGTTTCTAATCAGTTATATTGTCTCCTTAGGATGTTTCCAGTAAGATTTTGTCATTCTCTTTAGAAGGACCTCGAGCTATTTGCATAATTTCCGCCGTTGGTTTGATCTCAAAAATTACACTTCGGCAGCCTAATTCATCTGGGAATACCTTGACTTATGAGGTATGCCACTGATCTAACTATCACATAGAATTCTTGTAGCTTTCTCCATGTCATCCAATTCTCTTTGGCACCCACCATAGCGCTTTACTATGCACTATCATAGGCTTTTCTGGATCAATCAAAACCACGTGCAGATCTTGTTTCATTTTACTATACTACTTTGTCAATCTCCTAAACATGTAAATGGCTTTTATAGTAGGTACTATGAAACTCTTCCTCCATTCACATTCAACATCATTTTCCCTTGTATCTCATTTAACACATTTGTTAACCATATAATACCCACTTATTCTGACTCTTTCATATTCTGATAACTGGACAAATTGTTACTCATTTTCCTTTTTTTCTAGCCGCTCTTACATCTGAAAACTAACTTCTTATAGTATACAACTTTCCTATCTACAGTGAAGTTAGACAAATCAATATCCATATTATGCCTTTCATTACATGATTTGTCGAAGTAATTCCCCTATCCTTTTGTCATCTCATCATCTCTACAAAACAAACAAAAACAGTTTGATTCTCATCTTTAATAACTTGGTTTAGATTTCTACTTTCACCCTTTCCCTTTGTCGATATATCTTATAAATAGTTCTCTCCAACAGTAGTTCCAAGACAACTATACAACTTTCACATTCCTCCGCGCAGGATTCCTGAACGACCCTTTCGGCTTCCCATTTAGAAAATTTAATTTTTCAAGTTTTTATACTTTGATTAGTTTCTGGAAAATTATCTTTTAGTCTTAAATGCTATTTGAAAGCTTTTGTTCTACCTTAGATTCTCCTAAAACCTTCTTCTCTATGTTTCTAGTGCTCGCCGCTTATCTGAGTTGACTTCATACCTAACCAACAGTAATCCCATCAGTTCAAAATCAAAACTCTCTCCCATGGTTGTATTGGATTCTGCTATTAGTTTCCAACTTCATGTGTACTGTATAATTTGGCAACCTGAGGGATTCTTCCTATGATTCACTTGTAGGGTCGGTTTGAAATTCTCTCTCTGTCCGGATCTTTTACTCCTTTGGACATGGAAGACTCGAGATCTGGTATCATGAGCACCTCTTTGGCAAGTCCTGATGGTCGTGTTCTGGGAGGTTTGATTGCTGGACTGATGATTGCTGCTAGTCCTGTGCAGGTATTTCTTCTTCCGTTTGGTTATTCAATTTTACCTCCTTGCTATTCCTCAACTGCTTATAAGATTTTAGAAAGTACTCGTGGTTATATTTTCCTTGTCAAACAGTGGCAAACCCAGGATTTCCACGTAATTACCCTCAACCTTTGTTTGCTCATTTAAGGTTGTGAGAATCTTGTCTTTTTGCATCTACAGTATCATTAACAGAAGTAGTCAATACGGACCGTTTGTGCCTGTTAATGAGACCGTGGAGGAGTTTAATACCAAGAAAACCAAGGTCGTGAATAAAAGTGCAAATCGGGATGTACATTGGGGCGGCGAGTGCAAATTATCCTGATTTAAGACATATATGATGTGTCAGTTTTCCTATTTGTTCTTGTGGCCCTCTTTTTCATTCTACGTTTTTCTCTCCAAATTTATATCAGGTGATTGTGGGCAGTTTTCTACCAAGCGGCCACCCTGAGCTAAAACCCAAGAAGCTGAAAGCAGAAACCACATTGAATATCAATGCATCAATCCCTGTTGGTATCCCTCATTCTTTCGATGCAGTGAATAAGAGCTTCGACACTGGCAGCGTTGCGCCTCAATCTACCGTCATGACGAATAATTTGGGAGCTGTTCCAACTGCAGAAAACTCGAGCAAGTCCACAACGGACATCAATATATCCTTGCAGGGATAAATAATCTCATGGACAGCAATCAGTTCCATTTATGGACTCCTCAAAATCTTCATTTTTTTCCCATTATAGGGCCAGCTACAACAGATCACCATGCTTTAGTGTACTTGTACTTGAAAATATTCTCTGATCCATTTTTTTTTTTCCTTGTCAATGTTTATTAGGAAGGAGAGTTGAAAGGTGGAGTGGGTTATGTTGAAAGCACACCTTTGTATGTAACAAATTTGGGTTCTGATGGCATATTAATATTAAGCAAATTAAATATAAGACCCTACTTAGGGGCTGTTTGGTTGAACTTTTTTTTTCTTTTTTCGCTTACGTTTCTTGTGAAAATATGTCAGCTCCTTAAAATTCTTTTAACCAGATAAAACACTCTTAAAAAATTATTCAAACATATTCAGAAGCAACTTTTTGATTTTCAAATATTATTTCAAATGGGCTCTTAATAGAAAGACATGATCATTTAAATCAAAGCCCTAAATAAGGGATTAAGCGGTTGCAACCTTTCAATATTTCAATGTGCTTGCTTTGCTACATGGTGCTAGAAATAATAAGTCATAATAATTAATAATATTAACTTTTTTTTATTAATATTTTTTACACTTCTATCGCGTAATAAGCATTACGTGAGACAAATAAACTTCGTCATTAATTTAAACTCGCACAACCGTTTTCAATATATAACATAATAAACATTATAAAACATAGTGATTAAATATTAAGATTTTCAATTATGGATCTATTTCCTATTATTATGTTACAATTGGAGTAACCCTATTGTATTGTATTGTGTTTACGTCTTTGACGATCTTAACTAGGCATGTTTGAATCCCTTTTTTTGGTGTAATATGCATTTTATAATAGTAGATTGATGAAAAATGTATGGTAAAAAATGAAGTAAAAGTTTTTGGATTGTGTGTAATATTATTTTATTGAAGAATATGTGGTTGAAAAGAAGAGAGAAAAATATATATTTTAAAAAAATGGATCAAGGGCAACAATTTTTTTGTATACAAGTTTAAATTATTAACCAATTGATGATGATGATGATGATGATTGTTACTTCTCGCCACCGAGGCTCAAATAAAAGTGTCACGCAAGCAATTCACGTAAGTAGGAAAGTCACAAAGACCTAACTGGTCAAATGTAAAGAAATTATATGGATGGCCGAAGCTCTTTTACTGGAGCACTGCCTAACGGCTGAAGTGCATAAGTCCGAGGCGCTGCACAAAGAAATCGAAGAAGCCGAGTTTATTCACCCAGAAGACCAATATAAAGCCTCCTCCAACAGAGGTCCTCACGTCACCAGAAGCTTATGAAGCCGAAGCTATCTCTTACAAGATCTTCGGTCAATTTTTAAGAATGATTGGTGTAACATTTGTAATTATGTCAAATGTGTCAGCCTGTTGTATAGGACGGTTGACTTGTTGTCAAGGTATTTATTGTATGATAGACATTGATGTAAAGTCTCAATCAATTTAATGAGGCCACGTGGTTCTGATCCAACGGATATCACGTCGGCCAAAACACTATAAATAAAACTATTTTGTAACTGAAAAAGGGTTGGATTTTCAGACCTTAAACTCTTGATAATACAAACCATCTCGTAAACTATACTTAAATAGTTTTGCTCCTCGCATATATTTTAGGTTGATCTTTTATTTGGTTTACATTAGCATTCGATTGGTGATTGTTGCTAACAATTACAGATACCTTTCGTCTATTTTCGAAAGAGTAATATTATTCATCCCCAGTGAGATTACAAACACAGTTTAGGTGGCTCTAAATGATAGGTTAAATAAAATGTGAAATTAAATGACTTATTTAATTTTATATATCATTTAATGTTGTAACCCCAGTGGGATGAATAGCATTACTCTTTTCAAAAATATCACAAACCTCTCTTACTCGATAATAGATTACAAAACTAAATGAATGATTATTTTCACACCACATTTTTTTTATAAGTACACGGTACACCATATTTTAACTACATCAAAGGCTATCAGCATTTGTTCATCATCGTAGTTATATCTTTAATTTTTGTTTTCATCAGATTCTTATTTTAACATTTCCTTGATCAAAAATTTTATCATTGATCATGATTTTCGTCCGAAAACATTGTTAACGAGCTTTAAAATTAAAGTAAAATTTTGAATAGCATTTTCGCATTGACTAGTGATTGTGAGGATCCAATTCTGGACTGCAGAGGGCACAAAAGGCCTCCACCCAGGAGCGGACGCAGAATTTTAAAGTTAGGGGGACACAATCGATCTTGCAAAGAAGTTGAGAGAAATTTTACAATCGAAAATTTATGTTCAAAAAAATCATACCCTATCTAATATCACATTCGAAGATTCATATGGGGATATGACTTTTTCAGATGTAAAATTTTGAAATTTTTTGATATTATATTCCATATAAAATTTTCTAATAAAATGATGAAAATTACATTTGAGAAATTTATATCACGAAAATAATAAATGTTAATGAAATAATT
>CAIGRF010203676.1:40156-50533 GCA_903798235.1 Fraxinus ornus | reverse complement strand
TTTTCGATTGTTGCCCACTTGTATTCTACCTATTGGGCCTTATGCTTTCTAACCTAAAAGCCCATACCAAATCCCTACCTATATATACTTTGCCCCATTACTGTAGTAAGTGTGTGAAATTGAGGGAAGCCATTTCATTGAGAAGAGGAGAAAACCGATTCACTTGTTGCTTTGGCTTTGTACCCTTTTGGTGATCCATTTTTTCCCTTCTTCTTTAGCTTGGTGGCTGAACATTGAGGCTACCTTCTCCTTCACACCGAGCCCTTTGTGGGCAAACCCGTGAGCAACCGGTTGGTGCATTGGTTTGGGATTGGGTTTGTTGATTGTGGTGGTTCGATTGGAAGAAGCTGAGCCCGGTTTCTTGGTGGCGTGGAGTCCAAAATCTAACAATCCTCCAATGTCTCTCCACCAATACATCATGATTTGTGGGAATTACCAGCCTTATCTCTTACATCAGTATGTAGATTCCAACAAATCACGTCGAGCTGTTGGGTTGTGCTAGTAATGACTTTCGAAAATTAATGCATTAATGTCTTTCTAGTATGTTTTATAATATTGTGGAAAGATTTTGTCAATTTTATTTGTATCTGTTAAGTACCAACTCCATCAGACTTAGGGGGTCGAACTGAATGTTACAAAGTAGATTTTGAATCAAGCAAGTTTTTTTTTTTTTTAAATGTTGTATCAATCCTTGAACCATTGATCTTAATTGGAGAAATATCAATACTAAAAATAAACTAGGACAAAGTGAATTGTAACCAAACCATAGAATTGATTTCGTGTCTCTAGTGGACAAGATAAAAATTTTCAACTACTGATGTGGTAAGAGAATATTAGTTATGATTAATATTCTCTAAATTTATGACCATTTTAGAAAACCATAGGAACTTTTGTCATGTCCTATCTACTAAGGACAAAAGATCAGTACGGGTTGATTATGCTGTGGAAAACCAAAACTTTACATAGTTATAGCTTACACAAAAGGTTACAAACTCCATTAAAAAAAAAAAAAAAGGAGAAAGGAAAAGGGATGAAACTACAACGATTAGGTCCAGCTTCATCACTTTTTTGTGACCACTATTTTTAACTTCTACTCTCTCTTCTTCTCTCCACTCTAACTAGTTTAAGCTTTTGGCGCTTCGATGGCTATCATTGGAGGCACTGGCGTTGGAGCACTAATGGCTATGGCTGGAACATACACTTTTTCGTCTTCATTTTTCTGCATTTCTGTAACATTATTTGCTTCAATATCTTCAATCACCATTGTGTTTCGGTTATTTCCCGTGCTTCCTAATTTTACTGGTTCAGGAATTTCTTCGGCTTCCTTCTCCTTGTACTCCTTGTATTTGCCCCACAGCACAGAGTAAAGTCCGACCACAATCAACACGGCCCCAAGAACACTGAACCACAATAAACAAAAGAATTTAGTTACGAATAATTATATTCGCACCACAAGTTTTATTTCTTTCATCTCATGTTAATTACATTTAAAGATCTTAATCTTTGCTCATTATAAAACTTATGTCCCTAACGGATTTCATGTCATTCTTATCCTCAAACTTTCTATTAGCTAACACATTTTGTAGTTGATCACATTTTTATGTCTAAAAGTTCATTGAAATGGCGTAAAATAACTTACTTTTTCATCATATTTTAAAAAATAAATGAATAAAAAGTGCAAAAAATAATAATTTTTTCCTTATTTCAAAGCATGAAAAAAATATTTTGATATAAAGCATCACGAAAAGTACTAATTAATGGAAGGTTAAAGATGGGAATTCGAAGAAAAAAAAAAGTTGAGGAAACAATTCCACAATGAGCAAAATTTGAGGAGTTTAACTACAATTAAAATGTGATGTATCGGATAAAAATTGTGGTGACAATATAGTCACCATTTAGTTAATTGACTACAAAAAAGTTACAACATCATAATATTAAATTTTTCTTTGATTACAAAGCACGAGAAAAATTACCCGCCAACATATATTTTCTCAGCCAAAATGAAAGAGCCCATGATTGCTACAATGATCATCATCAATGGACTGAATGAAGTCACAAAAACCGGCCCTCTTTTTTGCATGACGAGCCCTTGTACATAGTACGCAATGCTTGACGAAACAATACCCTACAATAGGAAAAAAGAAACGATAATGTGCTTTGCTCTTTCTATGTGCATGTTGAATTCATTTCCACATAAGCTTAGCCATGTTTGATGATCATTATTTTGGAAAAAACAATGTTTTGAATAGTGATTTTTTAAAAAATATGTGACTAAAAAGTAGAAAAATGTTTTAATATTTTTTTTTGTGTGAATGCAGAAAAAAGAATTTTCAAATAATGGCAGTACAAGGGCTTAATATTTGCACAATTTGCTTTAATTAGTATGGAAATTTTCGACTTGACTCACAGCATAGGCAGCAGCTAGCAGGTTCATGTCCCACCCAATGGTCCAAACAGATGATTTGTGCTCCATCACAAAGGTGACAGCTATAGATTGCAATGTTCCCATGAAGCACACAAGGGCTGTTAGGGAAAGATGGGCTGTGTATTTCCTCATTGTGATAGCCTGTGAAAAAAAAAAAATCAATGGGATTGTTATTCTAATTCAGTTTCTTGCCTAAAAACTGAAAAAATAAATAAATAAATCTAGGGAAAAAGAAAAAGTGCCAACTACCTGAAGGATGAAGAAAGAAGCCCATGCAAGGGTGGCAATAATAAGAAGAATTGAGCCTTTAAGCCAGTCCTCATCAGCGGCTCCAATAGTATCAGGAACATTAGATTTCTTAGGATGTATGTACTTGGACCATACCATGTTTATTATTTCACCTTTGTACAGTGTCATAAGCATGGCTCCAGCCACAGTTACTACTGTTCCCACAATCTTTGCTTGGCACCTTACCTTCTTTATGTCCACCTTCTCCATCCTACACTTCACCAAAAGCATGTTAGATAATACTTTAACGTAAAATAAACAAAACTCAATTAATTTTTTTCCTTTTAATCATTTTCATATGGTCCAGTCTCCGTAATAAAGATGTCGTTAGTGACCCATTTTTCGTAATATTTTGACTTTTTGGTTTTTCTTTTATTGGGATTTTTGGGGGAGGGAGTAATAGAATTTACAAAAGGGGAAAAAAAAACTATCATATACACTCAGTAAGCTTTTCGTGCAGTGCTTTACAATGAACACATTTCAACGTTTTCTACTTCATATATATATTTAAAGTTTTGAGAATCCATATCTCCTTTTTAGAAATGATCACTCTGTCCCTTTCAAAACAGGAAATAACAAAACAAGCTCTGTAGTCTGTACGCCACTACTTGTTCATTAATGCATGAAATTGCAATAAGAATTAGAGAAATACTAAAGGTACCCGGGCGTTTACACGCCCAGTTACCCGCCCCTCACATAAGTGAGGGGCCCACCACGAATATAATTATACTGCCCCCCTATTGTGAGGGGGGCAGTGGGCCGGGTAATGCTACAGGTAACCCAGCAGGTTCCTGTAGCATTACTCCTTTTTCAGGCCCGTGGGCCCCCACTTTCTTCTCTCTCTTAAAAAATCATTATCCTTCTTGTATGTAATGACGAAAAAACCCCTGTTTCTGAATCCTATTTTGAAGGGCATTTTGATATAAATTGAAAACAAAGAAGATTCTCTTGAACAGGGTAATAACTCGAGTGTCTTTGAGTCTGACAAACGCCACACTTTTCGTATCATTTTGGATGTGTTTGGTCAGTAGCATTACCACACTAAACGACGCCGTTTTCTGACGTTCAAACTTCAATCTCTCTTTGCGTGTACCAGTACCATCCTCTTCATGTTCCCAACAAACAGTACCTCTCCCTAATCTCCCCCTATATCAAATGCATTTATAGACAATGTTGTATTATGTGCACTAAAGTATTCTTCTAGAGCATTTTTATATCATTTNAAAAAGAAAAAGAAAAAAAATGGAGATCAAGCAGATGATAATATATGTACCTGCAGAGGACTGCCATGACAAATGTCATTGCGGGAAGCATATTGCTCATGGCACATGAGAAAGTGGGGGAAGTAAATTTAAGTCCAGCATAGTAGAAGTTCTGATCAATAACTGGCCTGTACAGAGATTCAAATTTGAAACATGAAACTTTATTTCTATCAGTGAGATTTTTTGACCCATGAACTTAAAATACACTCACCCAAGAAGTCCCAACACAAATAGCTGCAGAAAAATTGGAAATGTAATCTTAGGCCTCACTTTCCTGTGCATAAACAAAGACAGAATATTAGCACATCTTGAAATCTTTCCAGCCAACCGCAAAAACTATTATGGCTCGTTCGGTAACGGACTGTACAATACTAGACAGTGTAACCGAAGAACCAAAACCCAGAATATTAAAGAAAAAAAAAATACGGGTACCATTCAAGAACGAGGGCAAAAGGTGCAATAACTGCAGTGGCAAAGGCATGTCTGTAGACCACAAGAACATAGTGACTCATGCCCCTGTTAAGAGAAACTTTGGTAATAATATTCATTCCAGCATAGCCAAATTGTAAGGAAATCATGGCTATGTATGGCTTAGCCGTTTCGAAAAATCTGCCAAGGCCTCCTTTTCCTTCCATTTTCGAGAACGAGAAATAAAGAAAAACAAGAGCAGGATGGGGAGGAGGAGAGGGAGAGGGAGTGTGTTAAAAGAACAAGTTCAGTGGAAAACACTGAGGAGTTGGTGTTTTGTCCTAGGAAATTGATGTCAAGGAACAAGAATATTTATAAGCAGTTTAAAGAGTTGGCTGGGGTGGGGCGGTACAAAATCCAAAGGATTTTGCTACTTTGTCAGAAAAAATGTAACAAATGCAATTTCATAATTCGAGATGGCAGTAAATGATTTTATGAAAAAGCTGATAGCGTTTAAAATACTCCAATAATTGAATATCATTTGACATTATGTCAAAGATTATGGTACTGCATTGAAATCCAAACAAAAGGAATTGGCTAGAGTTTAAAATAGTCCAATAATGAAATGTCATGTGAGAATCTCAGTTTTTTTACCCACCTCAAGACCTTTTAGTTTCACCTGAGAAACTTACAAATGAGAAAAAGGACAAGAGACAAACTGATAAGGAGAAAAAAAGTTTTGAGGTTCCTTCTCTCAATCCCACAGTTGTCCCCAACTGAACCATATAATTTTAGTGGAATCTCACTAATATTGCCTCTTGGAACTGCCACAAAAATTCCAACACCAACACCCACCGGGAGGAAGGACCCTTTATTTCACAATGTAATACACCTAATAACTCAAACGTAGGGCACTCCACCCACCCTAATTCATCATGTTCCCATTAAAATCATCCTCAGCTTAGGCCCTTTTTCTTTGGCTTCCACAAAAATACATAAATGATTTTACTAGTTAAAAATTTGTCTAGACCATGACTTCATTTCATAAACAAATTGTTGCTTGACACGACTCTAAGTCTCGATGATTGGGTGTGATTAGATACCCATTTTGAGGTGCTCCACTTTGCCAAGTTTCTTTCTAAAAGGAAATAGCAACAATTTGTCTCACATCCCATTAGGGTATTTTAGTCATTTTTTGCTTTATGATTGATGTTATTGGGACTATATTTGGACATGAAAAAATAGAAAAAGAGAATTATTTTTTTGGCCAAACTGACAAATCAAGTTAATTCCAGTAGATGATAATTTGGAAGTGATCCCTTATTGTAAAATGGCATATAACTTTCCAAAATTCAGGGGTTTGCCATTTCACTACCAGGGGTCTGGGCAAAGATTATTATTGCGATTTGCATATAATACATATTTATTTTAAAAATGAATCGGTAGTATTAGTGTTTATCTTTCCGACCCCGCCCCCTCCCTCAAAAAATTAATAGTTATTCTCACTGGTGTGCATACGACAATGGAAAGAAAATTTTTGGATATTGTGGATGTTGAGTTTGTAGCTAGTTTCAGTATGGTCCGAAGAGAACCACATGAAGTGTCTGAAAAATAAAATAAAGTATTAGCATTTAAAGTGTGTCGAAACAAAGTAAAATATTGTAAGGTATGTAAACTTAAAGTGTGATGTGAATAAAGTTGAAGAATTCTTATCCTTTTGACAAGCTACTTTAAAAGCGATGTCAAAATGGAAAATTCTATTTCTTGCCAAATTCCACATTCACGTAACCTAAGATTTTTCTATTCATAGTCACATGCACACTAGCAAGCACTTTTTTTTTTTCCTGGTGAAGATGGATAATATTATTTCTTTTCTTTTATATTTCTTTTCCTCTGTATTTCTATTTATTTTTAATTGTAATTAAGAAATTGTCCTTTATACACTTGAAAAAAATAAGATATTGTCCTTCATTTTAGGGTTGAGCATGACTTGAGTTGGGTTGGTTTTAGGCCAAAACCGACCCAATCTTGTTGCAAAAATCAAAACATTCGGTTTGAGTTGGTTTTGTTTGTATTATAGGTCCGGGCTTGAACCTAAATTAATTAAGAAAACAAATCGAATTTTGTTTCTATGGGGAGTTAGCAAGTCCAATTTTGAGTTTGCTAGCATACTTTGAATTGTTGGGCAAATCTCAAGTTTACTATGCAAATATAGAATTTAAAATTAGACAATCGAACAAATTCGGTTTTGCCCAACATCAAATGTTGAATTTACAATACAAATCTCGAGTTTGCTTGATTACATAACTTTGAACTCGAGATTTGCACAACAAACATGATATTTGTCCACCATACTCGACTTTTACATAGCAAACTCGAAATTTGTCGAACAATTATTCGAGATTCGTCCAACAAACTCGATATTTTCATAGCAAACTATTCAAATAGTCACACTAATATTATAAAAATCCTTTACATTACTATATATTCCGAAAACTACTTCCACAAACCACAAAATACTTAAAACACAATATATTTAAATAGGCACAAGCTCAATACAAGTCATAAGACACACCAAACTCCATGTAAGTCATCATACACACCAACAATAAGAAAAAAAATCCATTCTAGTTATCCATAAGTTGAAAATTTACACGTGGATTGGTTCAAGTTGGGTCAATTGGATGGGATGTTTAACCCGCAACCCAACCTTGACCCAATTCGATTTGGGGTTACTCAGCAACTTACCAAATTGAAAAGCTTGTGAAAGCCAATCCAAATTCAATTTGGGACCGATCGAATTTCAATTAGATTGATTTTTTGTCCAGCAGTACACCATCACTTACTATATCAAAGGTAATTTAGTCGGACGAATTATGCGTGCAATGGAAGTGGAAAATTGGAGATGAACGTGCAACAAAATGCTTAAGTTGAAGATTTAAAAGAATTTCATATGTTCTATCTTGAAGAAGTAGATGAGTACCAATAAAATGCTTAAGTATTGAATATACAAGAGTATTGAAACTATCATTTTTATTTTGAGTATTAATGGCATACTCAATCTTAATATGATCATAATCAGAATATAAATAACCTTTTTTTAATCGAAGAGATTTTTTTTTTTTTTTTTTGGTCAATAGGTTTTAAAATAGTATCTGAAAACTTATTCTTATCATTAGATGAAGATGCTTTAGACTTAGAATTGGCTTCAATTATGTTTAATTCAGTACATATAGATTGAAGAGCAATATTAGTATTTTTGAGATTGCATATTTTTTTATATCTTTTGCTGTAAGAATAGAATCATCTGACCTTTCAACAAAGGTACGAATTTTCTTAAAAGGGGATGTATTGATTTCAGTGTTTCCATGAGAAACAACTATTCCTTACATCGGAGGATACCAGAAGGATTTTTCCATTTTTTTTATTCACATAGGTATTTTGAATAGATCTAGGTTTTGAAATCTTTTTACCAAATACTTTGAAATATGCATATTCATAAAAACTTAAATCTTGAGGAAAATCAAAAGTCTTTCCTTAAAGATTTAATTTCATCTTTTGAAAACATCTACGAAAAGCTTTGATAACAGGATTATTCATTTTTGAATTCATTTATTCTATACATGATAGAAGAGATGACATTACATTGACTATTTAATCGTTCTTGATTAGGTAACATATATGATAAGGTTGGTGAATCAGGCTGTTTTGATTCATCATCTTTTCAGATGTGTATTGAGGTTTTGGAATATTATAAAAGCTTCGGGTAATTTGCTAGTCAACAATTCACTATAAACGAATTATGAACTTACAATCCACCAGACTCAACTACCACTAGCATTTTTTGACCTCCTGACTGCAATTTTCACAGCCTTCTTGAATTTCGTACTCCTACACCAACTCCCGATTTTATGAATTCGTCTATCTCCTGTGAATCAACGAAGAACTCCGTATTTTCCAACAACCGGAACTCCAATCACCTTCCCTTGATCTTCAGAACACTGACAGTGTGTAGGAAATAGCACTTTGGTAATTGGATTATGGATTTGATGTTTTGAATGCCAAGAACAAATCAAAACATGAAGGTTAAAAGCTTATTTGATGAATAGGATATGAAGCAGCATGTGTTTTCTAAATGATCAACCATAGAAAAATCCTTCAGAGGCTTGCTGGTATTTATAGTTTAGGTTCAGGATTGAATGAGCTGGATAAAAAGTCTTAAAAATGCGAATTAAAATTTTTCGGGAAACTTTGTTGCTCGAGCGAAATCTAGGCGACAGACGAGCGACATGATGTCCTCGAGCGAAGGCAAGGTGACGG
The DNA here is from genome assembly GCA_903798235.1 of Fraxinus ornus. Classification (NCBI taxonomy): domain Eukaryota; kingdom Viridiplantae; phylum Streptophyta; class Magnoliopsida; order Lamiales; family Oleaceae; genus Fraxinus; species Fraxinus ornus. Next base: position 41,830 of record CAIGRF010203676.1, on the reverse strand, counting down.
GCGGGCGACATTGTTTCTCTTTTTGTCACTTGAGCAAAGCCATGTGACAGACTAGCAAAATTACATCGTCGTTTTTTCCTTCTTTCCATTTTTGAACCCTAGACCTAATACAACTCAATTAATAGTTTTTGTTACTTACTCCTTGACTTTTACAACACATTAATTCTAGTCCTTTTTGTTCACAAATTTGCCAATTACATTAAAAATCTAACATGATCGATTGCTAATCTATTGAAGTAAGAAAATTTTGGGATATATATTTTGAAGACTTGAAAATAGATTATAGAAGAAATACGAAGAATTATTATAATATTACGTGCAATACACTTTGCAAGATATAAAGTTTTTCCTCCAATCTACGAGAAAGAATATTAATGCATATGACTTTCTTCAATTTATTGATACCTTCCATGGTAATAATGAACTCAATACAAAGGAAGTTTTAGATGAACGCTCCGTCGAGATTTTGAATGTTGGTATTCAAGCAACATCATATCTAAATCCAGATAAAAAAAAAAATATGTTTTTGATGTTATACTTGAAAGAATGAACCATGGAAACAAAGGTGTGTTTTTTGCAATGGACCTGGCGGTACATGACAAAACCTTTTTATATCGTGCTTTACTAGCAATGGTTCGATCTAAGAAGATAATAGCACTTGCAAAAACAACTTCAGGTGTAGTATTATCAATAATGCTAGGAGGCAGAACCACCCATTTAAGATTCAATATTCCACTCCAACTAATGAATCAACAATGTGTAATATATCAAAACAAAGTACTACAACATAATTGATTCAACGACAAAGCTTATAATATAGGATGAAGCACCAATGGACAACAAAATAAAATAGAAATCACTGATAGAATTTTAAGAGATATCTTGGACAATTCAAAACCATTTGGTGGAAAAAAAAAATTGTATTCGAACGAGATTTTTGCCAAGTACTATTTGTTGTCCCAAGAGCAACAAAACAACAAATAATTAGCCAAAGCTTGGTAAGATTGTATCTTTAGAAGGAAATGGAAAAGTGGCAACTAAATCAAGACATGAGTGCTCAAAAATGGCAATCGACTTGCACAATACTTGATCCAATTTAGTAATGGAACATAACCTTAGGTAGAGGATGACTTCGTCAACTTACCAAATGAGATAGTTATAGTATGTGATGATGCAGAAATTTTGGAGTTACACTTAGTCAATACAGTATTCCCAGGTTTAACAGAAAATATAGCTTCTTATGATTATATGACATAACGTAGAATTATTTTAACAAAAAATGAGTATGTTGACTACCTCAATGACAAATTAATTGGGTTATTTTCTTAGAAAAAGTGAAGAATTGTTAGCTTTGCAAAGTAATCTATGATATAGACATTTCTGAACATGTATTCTTTCATGGGCATGTCATACTTTTTCGCAGAGTTTCAATGCAAATAACAAAAGTTTTGGTAAAAGTAGAAAATAAAAAGAAGGAAAATTATGGGATGTTGACAAACAAATTGCGTACAAAGAAGTTTTATTGTAATCAAAATATTACATTTCAATTTATTCAACATTTTCACATTATATGCATAATTTCACAAAGTTTTAATCATGTCTCTCACTCACTCACTCACTCACTCACTCTCTCTCTCTCTCTCTCTCTCTCTCTCTCTCTCTCTCTCTCTCTCT